>PITA01017954.1:0-41859 GCA_004023965.1 Spilogale gracilis
TCTTAAATAAAAATAGGAAGAAAAACAGAATTAATATTCTGTACTCACTTTTGTGGAAATGTGGAATTAACTAAAGGTATTCAGATTTTTTACTGAAAAACTTCTTAGAATCTTTAATATGCAAATGTATGCTGGCTTTCTCAGAGCAGGAGTTGGAGCTTAGTTTCCTAAACTCTTTTGGCCCCAGAGTCTGGTTTATGGAAATGTTTATGCATCCCCATCCCCTACTCCCCCAACTGCAACATCACACTGGAGACCACACCGTGGGTAGGGAGAAAAATCAGTTCTTCAGTTCATCCAACACCCCCCTCCCAACCTTGCAGGTTTTGTGAGTTCACTCCCTAGCCAGCTGAGTGCTATCACTGTGGGTAATAATTAGTGCAGCACTTCCCTGACAAATCCGAAGGAATGCGGTGGTGTGGGAGGAAGTACCTCCACCCTTTACTCATGGCTAACAGATGTCCCTGAATCTGTGGAATGGGCAGTTTTCAAAGGGAGTCTGTGGCTGATGGAGTGCAGCACAGTGGCTCTTTTTTTTTTAAGATTTTATTTATTTGACAGAAACACAGCCAGAGAGGGAACACCAAGCAGGGGGAGTGAGAGAGGCAGAAGCAGGCTTCCCACCAAGCAGGGAGCCCAATGTGGGCTCGATCCCAGGTCTCCCGGATCATGACCTGAGCCAAAGGCAGTCGCTCAACCAACTGAGCCACCCAGGTGCCCCAGCACAGTGGCTCGTAAGCCACTGGCACCAGGTCTTCTTGATGTTAGCAATCAGCCCAGCCATACACCATTGTGGATGCAGGTCAGCCCTGCCCAAAGGATGTGGGGCACTTTCCTGGTTAGCTGTATCTAAGAAGAATTAGGAGACTAAGTTTTAAAGGAGGAATTTTCTACAATGGAAGAAGGATCTAGGGTTAGTTTTTCTTTGAATGTTAGATTTCGAAGGAAATAAAACAGTTGCCAAGATTCTGTTTGCAGAAGGCCATGGCAAGGAGGATTTTTAAAAATGCAATTGTGAGTCTTTGTTACTGAAAGACAAGCTTCGGTTGGTTACTGTTAGTCCTGTCTAAGAAGACAAATGGGCCCACTCGCCCAAGAAGAGCCATAGACCTCAAGATTCCTTGCTAAGTACAAATGTTTTTAATAGTATTAGTATTTTTAAACTCCAGATTCAATCTGTGTGGGAGTTTATTTTCTGGCATGTATGTATTACTGTTATGTCTCCTAGCTTTGAATCAAATCATTTTGTTTACAATTTAAATAAATAAATCAAAGATCTTTGGACCTTTGGACCCCATCACCCAACAGGGTCTCCTTAATCTTCAGAAAAGGAGGCACATTTCTTTTGGAAACTAAGGAAGATGAGTAATGGAGACCTTTGGGCTGACCATCAGTTGTGAGTATGCACTTAGGATCAAAGAGGTAACGTCCAAAGAGATAACAAGGTCCCAAGTCTAAACTGCCTCATCCCTTTATGTTAAAAAATAATAAGCCAAATGTATAAAAGCGGCAATAATTTTTTTGCACCTCCTATAGAACTCCTATAGTTTTGTAGCCAGAGTCCCCAAATTATCTTCCCTGAGATACTTTTTGTACATTTCAAAATCTGTTGGTTGTGGTACTTGGAGACAACTCTGAGGAATGTGGGAAAGATCCCAGTATGTGAGACACCATCTCAGATGACCCAAGGTTTGTTCTTGGTCTCTGCAGCATAGAAAGTTGCCAGCCTTTTGAGTATAGGACCTTCTTACCCACTGCTTTAAGGATTAAGCATCTTGCCACAGCTCTCGCTGCCAGAAACAGTCTAGCTTTTTGCCAAAGGATTTGAACTTGGAAAAGCACCTGTATGATGGTGCAAGACTTGCCTGGGAAGAATTAGGAAGAATGTGTCATGGTGCCACACCCACTGAGCACACAGTAATTGAAACACTGTACCAGGTGATACAGGTGTATACTATGAATTACTAGGGAAAGAACCACATTATGCAATACTCCTAACCAGTCATTGGTTCAAGGCACAGAGACGGGAGACCAGGCGGAGCAGCACAGCCCTGTCCACTGTGTGGCAAATTACACACATGATGCAACAACAGTCTGATGAGCAGTGGGAACTCTGGATTCCACGCAGCCTTCCCTCTCCAGTCTTCACAGTGCCTTACACAAGTTATCTGATTCATCTTCCTTGTGCCCTGTGAGGTGGCAAGGCCCATTATCCTCCATTTGGTAGATGTGGAAATGGAGACAGGGGGAGGTTATTTTACCCCTGGTGATTTAATGAATCAGCATCAAAACCAGAATGGTACCTGTTTTTCAAATTCCCAGTCTGCTTACTTCACGATATACTAAAACTTAGCTGAACAGAATGGTGCTTTCATTATTGCCGTGTATCATGTAGTTCTGGATCCGTCTGTGACACTTAACTTTTCATGTGACCTTAAGCAAGTTGCTTGATCTCTCTGAGGTTATCTGCAAAATGGACATCATATTGCCCTCCCTGTCCTATACGACGGTCATGGGGCCTGTATGAAATGATCACTGTTTAATTCCTCCAAAAACCAGGAAATTTTTTTCCTTACTGATGTTTTCCCATTTATTTTCAAACATATGCTATTTATATACTTAATATTTCTGACAATTTAGGAAAATGAATGACTTCTGTATGCATTTTATATAATGAAAGTGTGATGAGCTTTGAAAATACGTGGTCTCTCTCTGTCTCTCTCTCTCTCTCTCTCACACACACACACACACACACATAACCTAGAGATATATTTTTAAAATGTTTAAATGAAACAATTCTTATTTAAAAAAAATAGAAGGATGACTCTTACTTAGCATCTTACTCAGGGCCAGACATACAGTGTCTGGTAAATATTCACTGACCAAATGTTGGATGGATTTTCTCTGTGGATAATAATTTCGGTGGTCAATATTATAGATGTCAACGTGTACTCGCTAGATTTTCAAAGAAGCTAAGACCTAAATAGCCTATAATAAGTATTACTGCTTTTATCAATACTGATTTATCCATTCTTACAAGGCACATAAGTATAATGCAATAGTATTTACCATCAGCTGAACTTACTTTATCCATTGTTATCTATTGAACGTACGGTAATATGGGATAAAATTGGAAGTTTTGCCCTATGAATAATAAAGATAAAGATGGATATTATATTAAAGTCCTAAATCATGCAGTCTTCCTGTGACCTTTAGGGGTTCATTCATTTATTCATTCATTCATATAGTTAATAATTACTTGCACTGTGTCAAGCATTGTGCTAAGAACTATGTAAGGATTTTTCTTTCTTTCAAGTAGCTTATTCTTTATCTAGTCTCTCAAAAAGTGCAATTGTATTGAGCTAGTGACTTTACCTGAAGATTCAAAGTCATATCAGTATGAAACCCTAGGCTAAAGTTTTCCTGGGCCACAAAGGTTAAAAAAACAAAAACAAAACCCTTATTCAGAGGGATTAGAATCAGGAAGAACTAGTATATTTTAGTTTACCTGGTGATGAGTGGGGGAACAGGACACCTCCCTTCTGGGATTAGCTCTCTCCTCCAAATGGAAAGGGTCTGTGAAGAACAAGGATGGTCCTGTAGGTTCTTGATATAATTTCATATAATAATTTGAAAGGCTAGGTTTATGTCATTTGTATTTTTAATTATGTCTTTAAAGATGTTTTTGAGAATGAAATTGGTGAAAAGCTACAAAAAGAATAAAAAGACTTACTTTAAATAATTATTACAAATATCCTTCTAAGATTCATTTCCTTTCTCATATTTTCTTTATTCTTATCTGGTTATTTGTTTATAGGTTATGTTTCTAGATACACTTGTCTCATTTTGTACTCTCCTCATGATGAGAAATTCTTGTGGTGTTTCATAAGGAGACTTACCATTTAATTGATCAGAAGGCTTGATATGTATTCTGCTAATGTGACCCTGTATCTAAAAAGTTAAGAAAACTGTAACACCTCCAAATGAATAACTTCATATTTGAAAAAGTCAGAATTTCCTTCCAAGATACATCATTCATTTCTTTACTGGGGCAAAGACCAAATTCCTTTTACCTGGAAACACAAAATATCATCTAGGTTGGGTTCTGATCAGCTTTGAGAAAAACACAAAGAAACACAGTGGAAATTCTCCAATATCTACCATTATTATAATATCTACAAATGTCACCAAGGTAGCCTACAGAATGCTTCCTCAGCCTAATGATGTCAAATGGAAGCAACTTTCTGATTGAAAAGATTGTGACATTTCTTTAATAATACAGTAAAGAGAAAACAGCACTTCTCTGGATCGTGCCAATGAGCAGCGTGCTCCTGAGTTTATTATGAAAGGAGGCAAAAATCCTCCTGTGGAGGTGAAAAAGGAACAGAAGTAAAGGAAGATTTTAGGGGAAATGGTGCATTCTTGGCTATACCCGTGAGTAAAGAGATATGGGAGTTGGTGAAGGGAATAGCAGGAGAAAGAGAAAAAAGAATTGGGAATTGAGTCAAAAGAGGAAGAGGGATCAGAGGAAAGGAAAGAATCAAAGATTGAGAAATAGAGAAAAAGGTATATTATGGGATATTAAGTAAATTAGATAAAATAAAGGAAGAGAAAAAGAAGGCTGGGGAAGATACGAAAATAAGAAGTGATCATAGTTTGGTTTGATTCAACTCCCTGAATGTTGGAATCTGTCAGTGTTACATCATGTAGGTAATGTTGACTGTGTCCCTTTTAGGAGAATAACCTCTCCCCACCCATGAGTAGTTGCTCAGACCATTTCACAGTCTCTGCATGGAGCCCCTGAAACTAAACCATAGGTGAATTGGGATCTTGCTTACTACTTATACACCTGACTTTCAGAATATACTAGCGTCTTCTGGCTCTAATTTCCCCATGGAATTGCAAGTTCTTTGATACTGTTTCTCCTGGAGATAGTCATGAATGTTGTCCTGAGTGTGAGACCTTTGGGAATCATGATACCAAGGAATTTATCTTGCCTTAACCCTCCACCCTAAGCCCCTCAGATCTGTTTTGGTTTTTTTTTCCTTACTTATAAGTGGTGCTGTGGCGTGCATAGTTATGATCTTCATCTACCTATGTCCTTAAGTCTGTGCTCTGGCTGTGAATGTGGGCAACCAATTTTCAGCTCTAATTTTGCATGCTCAGTCCTTGCTGTATGGAAGTTCTGTGAGGGATAAAGAAATGTTTCTCTTTTTCCTGCATTCTAGCATTTACAGATATAAAGAGAAACATGATTTTGGAACCTGAAAGTGCCAGAGACACCTTCAGAATAGAATGAGTTCAACTTAGAATTAGCAGCTCTTTAAAATGTATGATGGTTTGATTCCACCATTGCTCCCAATGGTTACTTCCTGACACACACATAACTGAGATGGACAAAAGATGGGGAAAAAAATCCAGTTTTACCCACAAGAAAACCACTAAGTAAAGTTGAATTATATTTAATTCTGACTTGTTAGTTTTAGAGGATCTCCAGATTATGTGAAAGTTGCTATGTATGAGAAACTGTATTAAGGACATCAAAGAAGGATGTGGGGGCACCTGGGTGGCTCAATTGTTAAGCGTCTACCTTCGGCTCAGGTCATGATTCCGGAGTTTCTGGATCGATCCCTGCATTGGGTTCCCTGCTCAGCGGGAACCCTGCTTCTCCCTCTCTGGCTCCCCCTGCTTGTGTTCCCTCTCTAGTTGTGTTTCTCTGTCAAATAAATAAATAAAATCTGTTAAAAAAAAGAGAGAGAGAAGGATGTGATGTAAATGTGTGTCACATGCCTGCCATACTATAGTCAATAAGCGGATGCTTCATAAATCAGTGATTGCTGCTGCAACAGACTTCCTTATCTTAATGAGTGTATGGCTCTTATAAAATAAATAATGCAGGCAGTCCATGCTCTGCATGGCACTGTGTTTACTATAAATGTACACCCCCAAACCAGTTCCTCATTTGCATGAACCCATTGTAATAAGTTAAAAGATCAGTTGTCAGGAAATCTGTGTGAAACATGAACTATCTGTACTTTGAACATTGTAGGGACTTCTAAAAAGTTTTTAAAGCAACTCTGTTATGAATTTTCCTATAAAGTAGACATAGCTATCGTAGTCACAGTGAGGAATCTTGTGGGTTTAAACACTTCCAAATGCCTCGCTAATAATTTGAAAGTTATAATCAATGCCAGAGAAACTAAAATTGGATGTCATGTGCCACCTCTTTTCAGATCTTCTTCCTGTGATGTCTTTCCCCCTTTTTTCCCTTCTCTTCCTATTGTGTTATGGCTTTCCATGAGCTGCTGTTGTTCTCAGCACTGCGTGGCTCAGCCGTACCATCACCTCAATAAATGCCATACAGCGAAGGAGTCATCTGCTTCTGTTCTCCCACTATCTGCTTTCCATTCAAAGGACCCACTGCATGTGTTTGAGATCAGATAATAAAACCATTTGTAGATCCACATTCTGGGAGAGCGGCTGTAGTTGGGATCTGTGTAGTAGGGTAGATCACCATTAGTGGTGAAATTTCACCGCAAAATTGTAAAGGTCTTGCTGTATGTAGTCCACTGTGGCAGAATCTTAATTGATGGGTGATGTGAAAGGTTAATGGACAATTTGACTGCCCTCTCCAGCTCATTCAGGGAATTGCACTATAGTGAAAATAGTGAAGGTCTGCTTCCCAATGAAGTTGTCATTGGGTTAAATGTTAGGAGAGATGCTGGTCTTTCTGGTGTCAGAAAGGGGTGCAGTCTAGAAGTGAATAGTTTGGTGCATTTAAGGTTTTTCCAATTTCTTCTGAATTTCCAAAACTTTAATTCATATCAGGCTTATTTCATGTATTAGTTTCCTATGGCTACTCTAACAAAGTACCATAAATTTAGTGGCTTAAAAACACCACCAATTTGGGGTGCCTGAGTGACTTAGTCAGTTAAGTGGCTGCCTTCAGCTCAGGTCATGATCCCAGGGTCCTGGGATCAAGTCCCACATTGGGCTCCCTGCTCAGTGGGGAGCCTGCTTCTCCCTCTGCATGCTGCTCTGCCTACTTGTGCTATCTCTCTGTCAAATAAATAAATAAAATCTTAAAAAAAAAACCACCACCAATTTATTGAAAGTGGGTTCGGGAGATGGGTGAAATAGGTGAAGGGCATTAAGAAGTACAAACTTCCAGTTATAAAATATATGTCATGGGATATAAAGTACAATATAGGGAATATAGTCAATAATATCATAACAACTTTGTACCGTGACAGATGGTAACTAGATTTATTGTGGTGATCATTTCATAATGTATATAAATGTCAAATTACTATGTTGTATACCCAAATCTAATCTAATACTACATGTCAGCTATACTTCAGTTAAAAAAAAACCCATGAACTTATTATTTTATAGTTCTGGAGATGAGAAGTCTAGGATTTAGTCTTAACGGGTTGAAGTAATGGCTGTCAGCAGGCCTACAGTTCTGGAGGCTCTAGGAGAATTTGTGTTCTAGCATCTAGAGGTTGCCTGCTTACTTGCGTTGGCTCTTGCCTCCATCTTCAAAGTCAGCAGTACACATCTTCCAACCTCTCTCCTTTTTTCCCTCTTTACTTTTGGCCAACTTTCTTATTGCCCCTTCCCTTTCATTTCCAATTTTCTGTAGGTAAAGAGTTGTATTTAAGTTACTTAGATCAAATTTCTAACTCGTATTCTCTCTGCTAATACATTAATGCATACATAACCTTGTTGCTCTTAGTATTTTCTGTTTAACTTTTCCTCTTTCTTTTTAAAGTGAAAACAGACTTGTACAGACACCCGTTTTGACAGATTCATGAGGAAGTTAACGTTTTGCTTTTTAGTTTTCAGTTTGGAATTACTCTTACAGTTTCTAAACCTGCCTTTTTGGAAAGTTCATTGTCTCCATATTCTCCCAAAAAGGGGAATCTAGTATTTTAATATTAGACCTAATTGCAATAAGGTTTGTGCTTTACAGTTTGCCTATTACTTGGCAAGTATTTGCCATCATCATATTTTGTAAAACAAATGTTAACAGTGAAGGTTACAAAACCCTTTAGTCTTGCAGTTCTTGTTTTCTGTGATCTTAATTGGAAAAATTCATTTATTCTAATATTATTGGTTTTTAAATAAGAAAACATATTGTGTGAATGGGATAATTAATCCTGTTTATGTTATGTTAAATATTGAGGAGACCAAAAATATTCCCCGGTATCTGGAGGATTGGTTGCATTTATAATGGCTTTGATAACAAAAGAAGACATGTACATTGTGGGGAAAAATAGTTACTGTATAAGTTAAACAAAAATAAAGTGAACTATACCTTCAAGGAAGTCCCTCCCGTTTTTTTTGTTTGTTTTGCTTTGTTTCGTTTTGAGAGAGAGAGTGAGAGAGAACATGAGCATGGAGAGAGGGAGAAGCAAGCTCCTCCCTGAGCAGGGAGCCTGATGTGGGGCTTAATCCCAGGACCCTGAGATCATGACCAGAGCCAAAGGCAGATGCTTAACTGACTAAGCCACCCAGACACTCCTGTTCCAAGTTTTTTAATATACGTGTATTTATATATTTTTTAAAGATTACTATTCTGATCATGCTGTTTTCTGATTTCTCATTTTAATTAGCAAGATATTACAAATATTTTCTATGTTAACTTGACATTTTTATCAACTGCATTGTGTTTTATCATATGGTTGTACTTTGATTTATTTTTAAAACACTCTAGCAGACATTCTTGCAGCTAATTCCAGGAAAAGAAATTTGTAGGGCAACAGGCATTTTTATATCTTTTTTTTAAAGATTTTATTTATTTCTTTGACAGAAACACAGCTAGAGAGGGAACATAAGCAGGGGGAGTGAGAGAGGGAGAAGCAGGCTTCCCGCCGAGCAGGGAGCCCCATGTGAGGCTCGATCCCGGGACTCCAGGATAATGACCTGAGCTGAAGGCAGTCACTCAACCAACTGAGCCACTCAGGTGCCCCATTTTTATATCTTTTGATACATTAATGGACCCAGACAGTCATAATCCAGAAGATAATTTCACAAAACAGAATTACTACACTTCCTTCCCTTCCAAGGCAAATGCCATAGTCATGTAATTATTGTGTTGTGTTTTGTTTTCTTTTTTAATTTCAGGTTACCTCGCACCTCGAAACCTTCCTAGTACCGGCTTCTTCCCGTTCTTGCAAACCCTACTCTGTGACACAGACTCCAAATGCAAAGACACACCCTATGGGCCAAAAGATCTACTTCGTAGGAAAGGAATTGATGATGCACTATTTAAGGACAGGTAAGGGCACTTCCCAAGTGAGTTCAGTTGTTTTGAGAGATCAGAATTTGTTTACTTATGAGATATTCAGGAAGCCCTCCTGTGTTAGATTTTTGACTTTATTTTCTATATATGAAAATGTGGTGATCTAAATATGAATGAACAAATTGGGTACACACTGGAATTACCATGTTTATGTGGGAGTAAATATAATCTATTTTATGTGGGAGTAAATATAATCTATTTTGGGTGGATTACCCAAACTGCTTTTTAACCTGGGTGGCCAAGGCATTCCTCTTTAACCTCCCTCAGAGATTCTCTATTCCACCTCAAATTGTCAAGGACATGTTGTCCTAAGCTTGATCACAAGGCAATGTTAGGGGCATTATCTTTTGGAAGCATGGCATATTTATATTACTCTATGTGGTACTTCCAGATGTGACAGAAACTAAGAGATGCAAATAAGGAAACTTAAGCTCTAGAAATCAGGAGTACCTAGGTGGCTTAGTCAGTTGAGCATCTGACTTCTGCTTGGGTTTTGATCTCGGAGTCCTGGGATCAAACCCTCCATCTGGCTTTGCACTCAGTGGGGAGTATGCTTGTCCCTCTCCTCTCTCTGCCTCTCGCCCAGTCATGCTCTCTCTCTCTCTCTCTCTCTCTCTCAAATGAATAAATAAAATCTTTTAAAAATAAAGGAATAAATAAAATTCTAGAAATCAAAGTAATAAAATTGAAAGTATACCTAATAACAGCCTTTAAATGAGGTTAATGTGCATCCTATTTTTTGGTGTGAGAGGCAGCTGATGAATAAGGATAATCAAGACCATTTACAACCTGACTATAATCTCAATTTTCTCTCCTGGGATTCTAAACCTAAGACTCCCAGGAACCTACCTGTCTATAGAACTGAAAATAGTATTGTTATCTGAGTTGACCATGAGATAACGCTGGTTAGAGATTTTTTTTAAGTGTTTCTTAAGGAAAGAGTACATTTATCTTCAATCAGAGATACTTGATTCTGAAATTGTAATTTAATTTCCTTGACATTTAACGCCATTTCTCTGTTAATATCATCATGATTTTCGTCATCAGATAGTGTGGGTGATACTTTAAGAGAGAGCAACTGCAAGCTGTTTAGCATAAAATATAAACATATCAAAAATTGTGATGGGCAGCAGCTCGGAAATAATTCGCATTGGTTTTGTTGTTTCAATAAGTTAATGAATGTTAATGCTTAAAAAATTCTGATATTCCTTCATTCATTTATTAATTTATTCAAGAAATAATGACGAGGGCATTTCTATGTACTGGGCACCATTCTAGGCACTTTGACACAGATGTGAATAGGACAAATCCTCTACTCTTTGGTTACTTGCATTCTAATGGAAAAGCAAGCCGAAAAAAAATGAGCAACCAGATAAATAAATAAATAGCACCATTACTGATAATAACAATTGTGCTAGGAAGAGAAGAAAGCAGGTTATGGGCTAGAAGTTGAAAAATAGGAAGTCAGTAGGGTGACACGAGGAGGCCTCCGCTAGCAGGTGGCATTTGGGTAGAGACCAGCAACGGCATATGAAGAGGGTGTTCCAGGCAAAGCAGCAGCAAATAACCCTAAAGTGGTGGGATGATAAACCTGACCATTTAGAGGAACAGAAAGTTGGCTACTGTTGCTAAAACGTACTGAGAAATGATACAAGGTGTAGGGGATATGTCCAACAGAAACACGGGAGACAGAGCAAGCAGAATCAAACATATAGGGAAAGGGAAGGGATTTACATTTTATTTTTAGTATAATGAAAAGCCACTGGAAGGTGTTAAACAGGGAGATGACATTTCATATTGTGTATGAAACCAGCATGTTGTAAGTGTATACAAGCATTACCTCAACCAACACCTGCATTACCTCTGCAAGGGAACCAAAAGCTAATGAGAACCTCTGCCCTCTTGTGTAATCAGAATAGAGCTGAGATAGAAGCATGCCATCTTGGTTGTGCAACTAATGCAGAAATGGTCTGTGTGTCCCCATGTGAGTGGTAAATTAGGCATGATCTATGCCTGTGTTCTTTTTTTAAAAAAGATTTTATTTGTTTGTTTGTTTATTTATTTATTTATTTATTTATTTATTTGACAGAGAGATCACAAATAGGCAGAGAGGCACACAGAGAAAGAGGGGGAAGCAGGCTCCCTGCCAAGCAGAGAGTTGGATGTGGGGCTTGATCCCAGGACCCTGAGATCATGACCTGAGCCAAAGGCAGAGGCTTGACCCTCTGAGCCACCCAGGTGCCTCAAGTGCCTGTGTTCTTGTAGGAAAGGGAATATATTAAAGCAGTCATCATAATGGGAGAGTATGCAATGAAGAGTACCAGAAGGATGCTGAAGGAAGACACCTTTCATATTTAAAGCAGAGAGAGCTCTCAGGTGGAATAATCAGGTAGATCTTCACAAAGGGATTGTTCCTGAGACAGACATTTCATGAACCAAGGGTTCTCCCAGATATGGGAAATATTTCTCTCCCTTATTAACAGATCGGGTTGTAGCTCTGCCTGGGGCTGGCAATTTTCTTTCTTTCTTTTTTTTTTTTTCATGAAGAAACAAGTAACAATGAGGGAAATTGTTGGCAATATCTAAGTCTATAAATGTGTCTTCTCAAAAGAGTATTTTTCTATATAACATCATAGAGAACCACACTCACAGAGTTGCCTGAGATGAGCCACCGAGTTAGTTTTAGAACTAGAATTAAAGTCCAGCTTTATTTTGTCCTCCATTGATGATTCTTCAGGCAGATGGCCCTTTGTTTTGTTTTGTTCTAACCCCCAGGTAGTTTGTCTAGCTCAAACTGTATACTCTTGTATATTCAGTATTTTCTCTAAACTACGAAGTAATTGGAACTTAATTTAGAAAATTATGTACAATAATAAAATTGCATTAATGATATTTCCCACCATGCTATTAACTTTTATGGTTTATACAGCCATGCAATGTGACTGGGTCATGGCTACTGGGTAAGCGGTTCCACTAAATTGCCTCCCTTTGGTAAAGGAAGATTCACCAGCATAACTTCATTAAGAAACAAAACCATCTTATTTTGTTCTTTTGAAAGTGCAAGGAAGAAAGTGCCATCTCTGGCCTCAACAAAAGAGGTCCACCATGTTTATCTCAATAGACTGCTCTTCTTCAAGACGTGATCATGCGGCTGCCTCTACTTGCCCGCCAGTCGCCGAGTGTTTTGATGTTTTTGCATCGGCACCAGCCTTCTGTTACTAAATGCATACTTCTTTAGGCATTAGCTTCAGAATGCAGTGCTTTAAAATAAAAACCCAACACCATACTCAGAATCAACTCTAACTAGCTGTCTGGAGAAAGAAACATTACATTGATGGGTTTTCTTGCTCATTTACAACTGATGATCCAACATCACAGGACTTACCCTGAAGTCCTTCCTGCCTCTGCACTGCCTCTGAGAATATATCAGAACAGTGGGAGCCCCTGGCCGTGCCATCGTTCACACAGCTGGGGAACGGTGAACATCATCCTCCAGAGCTCCCAGGGTCATTATTTGGAGAAGTGGTTCAGCATTCCTGAGGATCCCATGGGAGAATTGCCTCTATGGATTTGCTCCATATCTGTCATGCTGACACACATCCCTGACCTGTGGTTTCCAAACTCATACATCTGCCCCTATTGGCTTAGAGGGAACTTTTAATAGAGTTAACTGGATGTTATTCAATAACTGAATAACATTATTCATAAATAATTTACCTTTTTATTTTTTAAAGATATTTATTTGAGAGAATAAAAGTGCGAGTGCAGGGAGGAACCCAGGAAGAGGGACAAGCAGACTCAGCACTGAGCACAGAGCCCAATGTGGGCCTCAATCTCCCAACCCTGAGATCGTGACCCAACCTGAAATTAAGAGTCAGATGCTTAACTGCCACCCAGGTGCCCAGCCCCTAGGGATAATCTTAAAATGTAGGCTTTTGTTTAGTACTGGAAACTATGGTTTGTTTAGAAACTGATCTAAAGATATCACTGGGAATGTAAGGTGAATGGAAGTAGAACAGATGTGTGTCCTCATTTGACTATATGTTAGATGGGGAACGTATAAGTCACATACTGCATTAACTTCAGAGTGATTTATAACCATTTAGTAATGATTTTAGAATTATTTAGTCATGTAGAAATAAAGGGTTAAAGTTTTACCTATCAAAAAGCAAAGTCAGAGGAAACCTTAACTGCCATGCAGGCAAAATTGTTAATTCACTATGCAAGAATGTGTTGAATGTGTACCATGTGCTGGAGACTGCAAGTCAGGGCAGATACGAAAATGAGTAAGGCGTGTCCTATGCTCTATACAAACTTACGGTCAGGTGGGAGAAAGAGACAGACAGAAGTAAGCAGGTAAATCACCATATAACATGGTAAATGTGGTGAGTATTTGTTTAGGTTTCACTCTGCTCTGCCCCGAACATGAGACAACAAAGGGGGCAGATATGTTATTGGAAAGGAGAGATGTTTGGGTGGGTCGATGTCGGAAGAGTTTTCCAGAGGCCTTTAAGGGTGTGATCATTCAGGACAGAGAGTGTGGTGGATTCCAGACTAAGCTGTGTTTGAGATAGCCCACAGAGAAAAAAAAAATCCCAGAATTTAATGAAAGAGAAATAAATAGAGGCCGTGTGTTGCTTGGAGGAATAGGCAAATAGTGATGGAAAAAATTATAAATTACCTTGTAGTGTTGCCAGACTAATCAATGTGTTTCAGGACTAGGTAGAGCAGTCTTTGTGTAGTATCACCTGAAAGATACTGTGATGTTATCTCCCCCATATTCTGTTTGTTTCTGACACACATCTACCCCCTAAGATACTTCCTCATCATAGTACCTTTAAAAACTTTTAGAAAGGTATTAGTTCAGATATATATCTCCAAAGTCCCTCCTAAGAATATAAAAAATATCCTAGGATGGAGGAACATATTAAGTCATTTTTTAAAAGATTTTATTTATTTGAGAGAAAGGAGAGGGGAGAGGTCAGAGGGAGAAGCAGACTTGGAGCCCGATGTGGGACTTGATTCTGGGACTCCAGGGTCATGACCTGAGCTGAAGGCAGTTGCTTAACCAACTGAGCCACCCAGGTGCCCAAGACATTTTTGAATCTTTAACATCTTAAGTGATAAAGACTTTTGGATTAGTTAATGGGCCATTAATTAAAAAAGACAAATATTTTGAACATGGGCAGGCAGGGGTTATATCTGAAGCACAGACAACCCTGAAAGAATGAACATTAAGATGAAATAGAAGAAAACAATGAAAAAAATTTAAGATTTTTCTGTGAATGACATCTGCTTGGAGGTAGCCACGAAGGACAGCAGCATCAAATCAGTAGGAGGGCCTCAGTGCTTTTTCAGTGCCCTTATTTGTAGCTAAAAGTCAATAACGGATGTCATCTGAAGCTGGGATCAGAACTGGCCTAGAGGGCATCTCATCTTTCTTCCATGTGTCACTGTATACCTGTGTAGCTATTCTGGGGGAAAAAGAGGAAAACATGAAAAGTTTAACTACCCTTAGAGGGCAAAAAAGAATGTCAGAATTTTCTTTCCAGGACTTGCCATATGTGTCTTCCCTGAAAGCAATTCTTTTTATAGACAAAATTTGCCATGCACACATGGATACCACCTACACAGGTAGTCTTTCCCACTCACAGGAAATAGAGAGACATCCAGTATGAGTGCATAAATTCTACCATTATAATGATATCTATAAATGTGACATTTCACAAATGTTACTGTTGGTAGACATGTCTGAGAAGACGTAAAATCTACTCTGGGCCTAGTTTCCCTTCCAGTATCTTAAATTTAACATTTGAATCTGAGCTATTTCTTTTATTGAATTCCATTCCAAAATAGGGACCTATAAATGCCACTGAGGCAGAATTTACTTTTTTAGCATCATACAGGAGAATACCTTAGACATCTCCATGGTACTGTACAAATGACTGGTCACATAAAAGGTACTCATGATCCCATGGGCCACTTGGAAATTTAATTAAGGCTCTCTTGTCCCACCTAGAGGGTTGGATTTTCTGGACATATGTGAGCTTGTGTGCTAGATTCAGGGGGGCTTCTAAGTTTTGCATTTGCTTTAATATTCTTCCCAGAAATATCCAGTATGAGATAGATTCTCTGAGACTTCCTCAGAGCTTTTAGAGTTCTTGAATAGGGTTTAGGATTTTTTTTTCATTATATCTCATCTAAGCAACCTGTAGGAAATTGGAAGGATTTTTTTAAAACAGTTTTTTTATTTTAATTCAGTTAGCTAACATATAATATATTATTGGTTTCAGAGATACGGGTCTGTGATTCATTGGTCTTATATAACCCAGTGCTCATTACATCACATACCTTCCTCGAATAGGATTCTTTATGTTTCCTGAGTTTGTCATTGGGGAATGAATCATCACAGAATAAATCCACTTATTTGTAATAGCCCGTTGCAGGGTTTCTCAACATCAGCACTGTTGCTACTTGGGGCCATATAATTCTTCGTTGTGCTGTGCCTTGTAGGGTGGTCTGCAGCATCCCTGTCCTTTACCCCTTAGGTGACAGTAGCACCGCCGCCCTGTTTTCACAGTCAAAAAATGTGTCTCCAGTCATGGCAAATGTCTGCAGGGACAACAACCAAAATTGCCCCCAATTGAGAACCACTCATCTAGTGAAAAGGTGAAGGAAAATGTTTAAGGTAGCAAGAGCTTGAATTAGGGTTGTGATACTAGAATCTTGCTCTATAAGAAACAGAAATTACATCAGTGACTTAGCAGCCCCTGTCATGTGTTCGCATTGTCCCCTGTGTATTTCCTTACTTAGCTATTATTATTAGTGCATTATAATCTCAGCTTCTTATTTGGTTATTCCATTATGTTATATATATAGTGGGAATTTAATAAATGTTGGTGAGTCAATCTATATGGTAGGTATAGTGCATGATTACACGTTACTGTCTGCCATGCCATTCCTGGGTGTTTCCACTTTAAGGACCTTTGCAAAAACAGATATGCCACAATGGAGGTCAGCCTAAGCTATTAAAAAAATATATGTTTCTTTAGCTATCTATTCTTCCAAGTGATACTCCTTATTATCTAGTGTTCAGTGCTTGCCATGTGCTAGGCATCTTCTCATCTGCCAGTGCAATATACTACAGTCTTTCCTGAAGAATTTTACAGCTTAAGAAGGGGAAAACTGGTCATTAGGAAAAAGGAAAAACTCCTTTTATAAGTAACTTAAACGTGTAAATAAATAATAAAGTGAAGAAGGATTATAAAACCCTGGGTGAGATCCTTTGCCTTGTCCTACCTCACTAGCCAATGCTTACAGATCCAGACCTGTGAATAACAAGGCCACATCCATTTGGTGTCCAGAGATCTTGAGGTTTCTAGTATTCCAGAGGGATTATATCTGGAGCATAGATGCATAAGAATGGGACCTCGGCTCCATCCTGAAGGCTGTCTCTGTGCCATCATTTTTTGACAGTTAACTTTGGTGAGTGCTTATAATGACTGGACCCAGACAGGCACTGGGTAGGCACATCCTGTATAGTACTCACAACTCTGGCAAAGTAGACAGTTCATTCCTAATTTGCAGATGAGGAAGGCAATGACTGAGGTGTTTTAGGAAGTGACAGAGCAGGGATTCCAGAGGTATCTTCTAACTCAAAAGCACTTTCTGCCACACCCCAGCATTATTGTCTCTTTTTATTTAATCAGTCATCTGACCTCATGGTCTAATACTGTGCTAGGTGTTTGGAATAAAAAGATGAATGACACATGGTGCCTACTTCCAAAGATGTCATTGTCTAAAAGGAGAAGTGGTAGGAGTAGGTACACAAATAAACACAGTGCACTAAAAATCGGTATGAAATAAGTATGTACTGAGTGCTTAAATTGTCTGAAATCATGGAAAGAGTACTGTTTCTCACCTATCATTCTAAGAAGCAGATAGTTCTCTGTGAGTGTGGTCATGCTAAGGAGAAAGTTCAGAGATTACCATTAACTCAGTAGTACTGGCTGTCTTCCTGCCCTGCATTAGTAATCTAGCAGGGACTTGGAAGAATTAATTACCTTTGCTTGGGGGAAGTATACTGTGTTTCAATATATAACCTTTATTCATCTTTTTCGCCAAGTGCTCTCGTGTACATTTATTTTGTAGTTTCCATTTTAAGAGTTTAAAGATAATAGTTTTTGTTGTGCAACGGCAGTGGATGCATGCTGTCACACCACATTTTGTAAATGCAAAATAAAAATGGGGGGAATTTGTAGGCAGTTGAACAGCAAAGCCCACTTGCTATCACCCCAACAAAAAGGCACAGCAAGGCCACACACAAGGAGAGGGATCACCTCCCCAGTCCTGTAATATGTATGCATGGGTGATATGTCACCATGTTGACCACTTCCTGGTCAAGGACAGGTCCTGTTAGAAGAAAGGCCCCCAGAGTTGTTTGTCTGGAAGCAGCCATTTTACTGTTGAGCAAATTGAAACCTGCTGAGCCAGCAGCTTGCTGGGAAAGGGAGGAGTTTGTCTTTCTTTGGTCTTTAAAGAATATTTGAAGGAGTAGTTTTAGGATGCTTCTCTGAATGTGGGAAGATGAGCAAGATGTTCACTGTCTAGTAAATGTAGCTCTTGCTGCTCTAAACTTACATTTTCTTACTTTCCTATCACTTCTGTTTTTCTCTCCCACACCCATTATTATTCAGTCTCTATTTTCTCTTGCTCCTTCTTTGCTCATATTGATCTTTGTCATTCTCCCTTTGGTTTTTGGTGCTGTCCCCATTCCTTAAAATTTTTATGAAGACAGTTTTCCCCTTTATTTTAAAAATGTGTTGATATTCAGTAGACTTCCTTATAGCATTTCAAGCCTAACTAAAAAAAAAAAAATGTTGAGAAAAAGAAAAGTGAACTCAACTTTCTCGAACTTTCTAAAACTTCTGTTGAGAAAAGAGAAAATGTACAGGTCAGTTCTTATTTTTATCTGAGCAGTTTTCCCGTCCAAATAGTCAGCATAAGGAATGTAAAAAGATTTAGGGGAATACAGTCATGGTCATGAATAATTCAAATATACATTAAGAATGCAGAACTTTTGGAGGGACCAGTGTATTTTATAGAGAATATTAGAAAAACACTAGGGAATAAAAACAAATATCACCTCTTCTTATCATTTTTACTAAAAGGACACACTAAAAAAAGAAAAAAAAAATCCCAATTATAAATCACAAAGTACCCTGGTACCATGATTCAGATCTTACTTCTAAAAAGGAGGTTAAATTGATCCACAATAGTGAGTAGAACTTCTTGTTTTTTCACTGTTATATTCTTATATCCATCCTTATATATCTTAAGTAGGATTTTTATAAACAACTACACAAAATTCACCAACTTTCAGAAATTCCAAAAGATATCCACATCCAGGCATCTGAACTGATTTCACTTTTAAAATACATACATTTATTTTAGGTACTTACCTTGTACATCAAGTTTCCAAGAAAATACGATTATCTCCATTTTGATAATCAACTAAACAGGCAGTGAATTTTTATAAAGAAGGTTACTAAAGGTCTATAATGTTTTCTTCCAAAAGCTGGTGTGATGATGATGTGTGGGGATTCCTCGCACCACAATGCCATTATTACCACATTGATACATTCAGTACAATAAAGAATCTGCTTACTCATTATACATTCATTAACACCTGATGCCACCTGTAATGACAGCAGCCACAGCACTTGGCACAGACCAGATTCTCCATAAATGTGTGCTTTTTCTTTTCTTCCTTGAATCTGTCTTGTAAGTATTCAGTTTTGATAGTCTTCAAAATGCCATCAATAATTTGATATATAAAACTTGTTTTTCTTCCAAGGTTGACAAATAAGCATACCTTTGTTCAGTGTCTGAAGCACCCTTGGGCTCTTACCTATTTGGGATCCATCCTCTTTTTAAAAGGGAAAAAAATGCATATATATATATTTAGCTCTAATATCTTTCTAAAATAATTTCCTTTTTATAAGATTAAAGTAAAAATAACTACTTTAAACCTCATCTGGGCCATTTTCTCTGAATAAAAGTTTACCTTGTATGTCTTACATATTCATTGGTGTATGGTTAGATGAGTTCTTCCATTACAATCCTAGAGAGTAGATTAAAAATTTGAAAGTCCTTGGAGAGCCCTGGAATCTGCCAAATGATACATTGCTGTAACTAACTGAAATTAATGTGGATGAAGTTATAGAATTCTTGCTTTTTCTTCACTAGTGAAATTCTGAGAAAGTCATCCAACTTGGAGAAGGACAGCAATTTATCACTCCAGAGCACCAAAGTTCCAGAAAGAAGGCACACATCACTGGGTGAGCTATTCTCTGCTGTTGAGTTTAGAGCAGGCCTCTTGGAACAGCCAGCAAGGTCTAATCTTTGAAAGGATTATGCTTTTAACTTTTCAGAGATGGAATGCCTAGAATATTCCCAAGAGATCTAATGTTCCTTAAGGTTGCCTGATTGTGGCAGTGCAATTTTGGAAGTTCTTGAGGATAATTGGAAATGAAGTTCTTACTAAAATACTCTCTAGGAGCAAAAGCCTAGATGGCACTAAATATGATGTTGAGAATTGCACACTTTCCCAGAAATGGCTAGGGACTCCAGCCATGTGCAATTGGATGATGCTGGGGTGGTTAGAAAGCCCAGCAATAAATAATAATAATAATAATAATAATAATAATAATAATAATAATAAACTTTTGCAATAATGTGGATGGACCTAAGGGGTATAACAATAAGTGAAATAAGTCAGAGAAAAACTAATACCATATGGTTTTACTCCTATGTGGAACCTAAGAAACAAAGCAAATAAACAGAGAAGGGAGAAAGAGAAGCTAAAAAACAGTTCTTAAATACAGAGAAGAAACTGGTGGTTGCCGGAAGGGAAGTTAGTAGGGTAGGAAGAGTAAAATAAATAAAGGGATCATTCCTTTTGATGAGCACTGAAAAATGAATAGAATTGTTGAATCACTATATTGCATACCTGAAACTAATATAACACTGTATGTTAATTATACTTCGATTTTAAAAAGAAAAAAGTGTAACTGGATGAAATCTCAGAGATTTGCCCAAAGTTTTCATTTTACAGATGAGGAATCTGAGGCCCAACAAAGTTACATGCCCTGTTTAGGCTTATCTATCAGACCTGATTCTAGAGCAACAGCCGAGCTGGGACTCTTCCCACTGTTCCTGCCCCTCAGTGCTCAGTACCACAGTCTCTCAGTGGGACTATACGCCTCTTTATAGCTAGGTCAGGGGCCTTCATACTTTAGCATGCAGAAAACCCTCTGGCTGAGCTGCCTGAGCCTTACACCAACTAATTCTGTTGCCGATGGTCATGAGACTCTCATTAGAAGCCATAAATTGGAAATAAACTCTCAAACAACAGGACAGTTTTACATTCATTTGACAAATATTTATTGGATGCCTGCTATCATGTAAGCTCGTCCTATGTCCTGGGGGTATATCAGTGAACGAGATAAGGATTCCTATGTGTTTGAAACGTGATTGGTGCTATGCAAAAAGAAGTACTGTTCAAAATGCCATGGGGTGTATAAGATTCTGTAACATGGGTAGGTGTGTGTAGCCACTGTGGAAAATAGTATGGAGCTTCCTCAAGATATTAAAAATAGAAATACTGCATGGTCAGTAATTCCATACTGCATATTTACTCAAATAAACTGAAATACAAACTTGAAAAGATATGCGCACCCCCCCCCCGTTTATTGCAGCATTATTTACGATAGTCAAGACATGGGAGCAGCCTAAGTGTTCGCTGGTAGATAAATGAATAAAGAT
Organism: Spilogale gracilis; assembly: GCA_004023965.1. Classification (NCBI taxonomy): domain Eukaryota; kingdom Metazoa; phylum Chordata; class Mammalia; order Carnivora; family Mephitidae; genus Spilogale; species Spilogale gracilis. Next base: position 21,134 of record PITA01017954.1, read on the forward strand.
GCGGTACACAAACACACACAGATATACACACACTGGAATATTATGCCACCATAAAAAAGGACGAACTCTTGCCCTTTGCAACAACGGGGATGGACCTAAAGGGTATTATGCTAAGTGAAATAAGCCAGACTGAGAGAGACAAATACCATATGATTTCATTTGTAAGTGGACTCTAAAAAGGCAAAAAAAGTGAATAAATAAACAAGAAGAATTAGATGTATAAATACAGAGAACAAACTGATGGTTGCCAGAGGGAAGAAGGTGGGGGAACAGACAAATTAGGTAAAGGGATGTGGGAGATATAAGCTTCCATTTATGAAATAAGTCACAGCAATAAAGGTCACAGAATAGGGAATAGGAAGTAAAATCAGTGATATTGTAACAGTGTTTTGTGGTGACAGATGATATCTACACTTGTGAGCATAGCATAACATACAGAGAAGTTAAAAAGTTGGATCACAGTGTTGTACACCTGAAACTAATGGAACATTGTATGTGAACTATAGGCAATTAAAAATAAACAAACAAGAAACTATGACATCAAATAACATTCCAGGGCAAGTTGATGGACCAGATGACAGAGGTCCTGGGTTAATGTAGTAGAAATAAATAGTGAATGGTTCCGAGGAGTTAATGTTCTGTTGTGAATGATCTGAGGGTATTTGGCCGAGTAGCTTAAAGCACAGTAGAAATAAGATCATAGTGTGGTGGTCCAGTAAACTTTGCTTTGCTCAGTAGCTGCAGATTATGTTTCTATACTGGCCATTCATCTTACAAATGTATTGCCTGATCCAGAGCAATCAGTTGGTAAATTCTTCAGCCCCACAGGCATTATAACAAAATCTAGGCCCCCCTGATGATAGAGCACTGTATCTTTGAATACTAAGATTCTTTGCTAAACAAAGTATCTCTGTCCAAAATCTATACAAGGTAATATACTGGCTTACTGAACATCCATGTTATAGGTATGAACATAATCTTCTAGCTAATGCTGCTAACCCAGAACACCCTGCCACATAAATAGTGCTAGATGAGGCTACTTTGAGAATTACTTAATTAGAGTATACTGTAGTTTGGACTGATTGCTTCATCCCATTTATTTGATCTGAAATATCTTCCAGAAAACACTTTGGAGAGGAAAGAATTTATGGTCCTAAACAGATTTCAGTCTCCCAGTTGAATAATTAAAAAGAAAACCATTATCACCAGATGTGCACTGGCAGATCCTTTGAACAGATGTTAGATATGATGGATCTGTGGAGCTGGTGGAGGCACCTCAAATCCTCTAGGCCTGCACAGAAATTATTCACTTTATTAGGCAATAATATTGGTGATGAAGTTTAATGACATAAACTGGAATGAAAGCAAATGATATCTAAAGTGATTGGAAAAAACCCAAGAGCAGACCAAAACCATCACAATTTTATGTGAGAAGAAATAATGATGGAATTTGCCATTTTGCCAGTACAAAACTTTCATGGACGATACATTTTTGAGTACGTTATTGCTGTGGGGGATGTAAGGGCACAAGTGATATTATGGATTTTTATGTGAATCTGCCCATTTTTGTGTATCTGTTTAGAATGCTAATCTGTTATTTCTTCTATTACAGCCACAGTATTTCCCAGTCCAAGTTCTATTTTGGAAAGTACGGGAACAGACACTTTCAATGGTAGTCAAGTCCTTTCCCGGATCCTTAGTTTGGAAAAGGTAATTTCGCTCAGTTTTGTAATGGACTGATAATAAATAGCACTTTATTAGAACAAATGCCTCTGATGTTAATATAAGCGTCTCACAGATAGGAAGAGATTTGGGACCCCCTCCTATTTAGAGTAATATCTCAGGAAGATTCTTTTCTCAGGAGCTCTTCCATAAAAAAGCTTGATTCTCAGACATTCTGAATTCTTTGAGGTCTTGGACATCTATTTCCCTGTTAAGTGCCTTAATCAAACTTAAGATTTTCCTCTAGTAAGAAGTAAGGTAGCATTATATGTGATCTTCTAATTTTCTGAAACAGGGAAGAAAAAAAGACATATGACAGCAGATGAAACTCTAATACTAAAGCTGTCTCATCCATACTGATAATGCCTTTGGAAAATTTGGAGCTATGGAAAGTATCTCCCTAAAGTAGTAAAATCCTTTTCTTAAGCATAGTTTGGAGAGCTTACCTATAGACCCTTCATATTTTAGGATTCCAGATTATAAAAAATAATAATAATGATGATAATTTCAGAGGCATAAACTGGCAGCCTGTGAGCTCTGTGTGTGTGTGTGTGTGTGTGTGTGTGTGTGTGTGTGTGTAGGGATTTAAGGAAATTTAGTTTGAATGCCTTTAGGAAAAACGGATACCCTTCTATTGATCACGGTCCCTACTTTTCCTTATTGTCTTTCATTTAGCTAGATTCATACATTTATTTGGCTGGTGCTTGCTTTATGTCCTCTTCAGAAATTAAAAAGAGATAATTTTTCAACATTGCTAATAGACTTCTCTCTCTCTCTCACACTCTCTCTCTTTGTCACACACACGTGCACACACATGCATTTTAAATAATGTATTTGTGTTTTATGCAGTAGATGTATCTTCCATCTGGATGGAACATAGGATATAGGACATAGCTTTGACTTTTATTCATATTCCAGTGATCATAATCTCTGCTGCTTAGTATAACTCTGTTAGTTGCCTTTAAATTAATATTGTGTGTAAGTGAGGCATCTCAGTAAACTGGTTTATGTAAATAAGCCAAAGGACAATGAAAAAAAGGGATACCAAGAAAGGCAGTATTACCCATCAAGGCAATTCTGCCGGTGCTGGCTGAAATATGACTTTCCCATTCAGTTTAGTCTAGATGTTGAAAGTCTGGTTCCAACAAGAATAATATTTGAGATACCTAAAGCTCCCTAGCTGGCATAAGAAGCCCCCAATGTGCTCAGTTAATTCCAGTTTAAAGGCTCCCTACATCAGACCAGTATGTAAATGGGGGGAAGTTACTTTATTCCATTCTGTTTCTTCCATATTAGTTCCTAGAAGCACAATATCTTCATTGGATCAGTTAAATTCTTTAATATCTAGAGTAACATTGCTATTCTCAAGAATACTGCTTCATTGTATTGAAACTCCCAAGTTCTCTTTCTCATATGCAATGAAATTGCAGAATTTTCTGAGGCAGCCCAGAGTCATATATCCAGTGGAGATAAGTCAAAAATGAATTTTCTATGTATAGATACATATTTTTAGAGTAGTTGGAGCAGGGAAGGGTTGTAAAAATTAGGATGACATATTGATGCCTGTGTCAGCAATCTCTCTGATTCCTCTTTCTTTCTCTTTACTGCTTTTTGCAACTCTTGCAAAAATGAGTAGAGAAATCATTTTGGAGTGAGTTTACGTGTAATGTTAAGAAAGAGATATGGATGAATGACCAGAAGACTTGGCACTTATAGTATATTCTAGGATAAGTGGATCCTGTCTTGTTCCATTCACAGAGAAGTTACATCACTGGAAGGCAGAGTGTAGCATTTGTGACATAATATTAAAGGGAAAGATAAACTTAATTGCCCCTTACCTCACAGGGTTATAAGAATTAATTACTAGGAAGGACACATTAAACCTTATAACTAAAAATGATTGACTCTGAAAAAAAAAATGATTGACTCAGTAAATACCTAAACAACTTAAATTGGTGAATGTGATCACTGTTATTCTTGAAATTAGTGCTGCGTCTGTGACTGGTCTCTTCTGAGACTCATATGGAGGATTTCTGATTCCATTATGAAGACACTTTCCAGTTCTTGCTGTTGTTAATTATATACTTTTATGTGTTTTCATATATATGTTTTCCTTTTCTCTTTATATGTATAATTCCTAAGTAAAGTATTTTCCTTATAAATGAAATATAATCCATATTGGTCCACTTCTCCAAAAAAACACTGTGGGTCTTGGAAGCCAGAACTCCTCCTCTCTGAAAGTCTTCCAAACATCACAGCCAATTTCCTGATGAAGTGTCACCATTAGGACACTCAAGTTTTCTGCTAAACACCTAGGAAAAACTCCAGTTTTTAAGTGTGAAGATTTTTGTCAGAAGATATATGGTACATTTAGTTTCTCTGGTCAGAGACAGGAAATCAGTTCAATTAAACAAATCATATGTGAATCATTTAAAACATAACAATAATAAAAATTACCACATTCATATATTCACTTGTAACTTTTCATAAATCAAGTGTATTTTAGTGTTATTTTAATACTAGCTATAATGCAGTGCCTTAAGATGTCTATTGTGAAGACAAGTCATTTTCCTTGAAGAGTAGACTGCTTTATATCTGTATCTATTAATGTTATTATCCCACTCTTCTCACACGTGTTTTTAGCTGTTAGAGCAAAATTCAACTTCAGAAGACATACGAACAGAACTGTGTGAGAGCTATCCAGGCTATACCGCTCATGCCTTCTCTTGGACAACTCTAGGGAAAAACGTTTTTAACAAATTTTGCCTATCCAATATGACCTTTCTAGAGTCTTCTCTCCATGAACTAACAAACCAATTCTCTCAGGTAAGTGTAAATACTTTAATTTGATCAAGACCTCTTAAGCAATGAAAGGAAATGTATTGCTTTCATTCTTGTATCCACAAAGTGATTCAACTTGAGTCAAAGAGTAAGTCCATAGCCCACATGGACGAGGTAATGCCGACTGGAGTATGTACTCACCCTTAGCATTGACTCCTCACACAGAGATTCACACACAGTATCTAATTCTAAGTCATGTCTGCTTTCCACTTAAAGATGCAGGGGTGAAATGATTACAGTGTTGAACCAAAAATACTGCATTATGGTTATTGTAGATACATCTTTGTAGATGTTTTTGCTCTGTGGTGAATGAAGATTGTTTTCTATGACATATTTAAGTAAGATTACTCAGGCTGTAATGTAAGCTTAATAAATTAATGATTGGAGCCATATAATTCAGAAATTAGAATAATGGGTTATGTTTTTAATTTTCTCACTAAAATCATACCTACTTTGAAAACAGATTTTTGGTGAAAAAATATATTCCTCCCTTTAAAACATTGTACATTAGGAACAAAGACTTTATTCTGTAAAGTACTAATGACCACTTTTATATGCTATTCCTAAACTATGATATGCAAAGAAAGCACCCATAGTCTTCATTTAATGAAACCCCACATACGATGAAAGATCACAAAAATACTAATACTAAGAATTTTCTTGGAATTTTATAAGCAGGACTAAATGAAAGATACCCACTTCTGGTATTTTCCTCTTGAGTGAATTTTATTATAGTTTTTGTTATGTACAGAATGCTTGAATTACCCTTAGTAATCTGAGTTTTCTAAATGAACCAGATTAGAGACACTGTTAAAATAACCTTAATTCAACATAGAGCACCTAAAATGCTTTCTAAACAAATTCAGCAGTTATGTAAGGTAAAATGTATGCTTAAGAATACATTGTTCAAAATCACATTCTCAGCATGCAAAAACTTGAATTACAACTGAACAAAAGCATGAATTTACCAATATGAATGAGTTCATTAAGAAAATTATTTTGAGGGGGTGCCTGGGTGGCTCAGTTGGTTAAGCAACTGCCTTCAGCTCAGGTCATGATCCTGGAGACCTGGGATCGAGTCCCACATCGGGCTCTCTGCTCGGCGGGAAGCCTGCTTCTCCCTCTCTCACTCCCCCTGCTTGTGTTCCCTCTCTATCTGTGTTTCTCTCTGTCAAGTAAATAAATAAAATCTTAAAAAAAAAAAAAAAAAGAAAATTATTTTGAAGGGTGCCTGGGTTGCTCAGTCATTAAGCATCTGCCTTCAGCTCAAGTCATAATCCCAGAGTTCTGGAACAGAGCCTGGCATCAGGCTCCCTGCTCGTCGGGAAGCCTGCTTCTCCCTCTCTCATTCCTCCTGCTTGTGTTCCCTCTCTAGCTGTGTTTCTCTCTGTCAAATAAATAAATAAAAATATTTTTTAAAAAAATTTTAAAATAGAAAATTACTTTGGTGGGAATATAATGAAGAAATACATTACTTTGAAAGTATTCACTGGATCCTATGATCCAGAGCAGGAGTGAAAGTCACAGTTTTTATTTGTGTGCTTATAATATAAGGTGTGATTATTACATAGGTTCACTCACCATAAATCATTTAACTGAAGTTTCTGGTATAGAAACAGAACTTTGAAAGTATTAAGTAATAAAGTCTACTAATAGATACAGAGAAGATATGCCTGTAACTCCTAAACCAGGTCCTAGGGAAAAGCAAAAACATTACTCAGAAGGTAATTTCATTTTAAGAAATTAATTTTCATTTCCAAAATGTAATTTTAAGCATTTTGTATAAATATGGCTCTGTTGACCAAACTTGAAATATACCAATTTCTGGAGGTAAAAATCCAGTTATGTTTAAGGATATTAGAAATGGTTATAACTTTTCCAACTAAAGAATGACTTCAAACTATATGACAGTCACAATTATGTGAAAATCGAAATTTTTAATGCCTTTAAAAACAGCCATGTGATTACAAATGCTGAACTCCCATTTTGCCCCGTTTGTCATTTTGTAAGATATCAAGTGATCCCAACAACCAGAAGACAGTATTTCAGGAAATGGTCAAAATGCTGTCCTTCTTCTCACAAGTCCAAGAGCAGAGCACCGTGTGGCAGCTTCTCTCTAGTTTTCCAAACGTGTTCCAGAATGACACATCAATAAGCAGTCTACTTGATGTCCTTAGAAATGCAAACAGGTAAGAGAATATAAGAATCAAGGGGGACATATAAGTCTTTTTTTTTTTTTAATCTTACCTGTGAGGATCACTGGTAGGTAAGTAATTTAAACATAGAGCAAATAATCTTTCAGCACCTATTGTGAATTTTAGCAATGAAGATGAAAGTTTTAGCAATGAAGATTAGTTAAGCAAAGAAAAAACCACAGTGCAGTCATCAGAGTTATCCAAGAGTATGTGAGGACGTGAGAAGGGATACTCATCTTAACAAATCTATTGTCAGTTGTTATTGCATACCTTCTGAAAAACAGGTATGTAACAGGACCAGGAGTGGATTAGAACATTGGCTCAGGCTCATTCAGGTACAACCAGAACTCTGCACTTAGCATTTAAACTGCCCAAGAATATAAACTGTCCCGTTGGATTTTAGTTGATATCATCCAATATAAAATAACCTGTTGGTTGGAATTTTAAACTGAGCCACCTCAATGGTGTCTCATGTGCAGCCAACCTTTAAATGATCTTTCTAAACCTGCGTATTGGGTTGGCTTTATTTGACATATTTGACTTAAGATTTGAAATTATTTTTGCAGGAGAAATCCTTTTAAAGGCTAATTTCCTTATAAAAGAATTCAGACTATAGGCAACATTAGGAATTTAATGGACTCATATTTAGATTTTGACTTTGACTTCTGTCTACCTGATTTGGAAATGTGCACTAAAAACAACAACAGCAACACTGTATCAACAACTGTCAATTATTGTGTGTCTATTACATAATACTAGACACTTTACTGAGCCCTTTATATATATATACCACATTAAATCCTACAACTAAACTGTTCTTTATTTTGTAAATTTCCACAACAGAGGGTCATGAAAATTAACTATTTGGTGATTATAAAGCAAGGAGGGTTTAAACCTGGGTTTTCTGACTCCAGAATCCAGGCTGCCTCTCTAATATGTCCTTAGGAGCACAATATAGTCCCACCACTAATTTCTGAGGTACCAGAAGAGAGTGTTCTCATATTCTTTGGAAAGCATCCAAGAGCTTATGTTTGTTCAAAGACCTTATAATAAGACCTTATGTTGGCACATTAATCTCATTTGCTCCCACAACAATGCTTTGAAATTGAGAGAACAGATATCCCCATTTTGTAGAAGAGGAAACAAACCCTTTCAAATGACTTGCCCAAGATTTGAGAACTAGTAAGTGGCAAAGGCAGGACCTGAAGTCAAGGAATATGAACTCAAGCCCTATGCTCGTTCCACGGTAGCCCATCATAACTAAATCACAGAAGGAGAGAGATAACTAAGAAGTTTGGTTCTCTAGACTGGTCCTCATTTTAGCACTGAGCGTAATTTTCACCAGAATTTTGGCACTTCATCCTCTTGCTTTTATTTATATTCTGTGTTAAAAAGCAAACGGTAAATCAATAAAAGGAGAAGGAGAATCATTTGAATCATATAGCATAGAAATAAACAAGTCAAAGTAATCAGACCACTGTAAGACATCACTACATACTCACTAAAATGGGTACAATTTTAAAAGATGGACAACCCCAATTGCTGGTAAAAATGTAGAACAAATAGAACTCTTTGGAAGACAGTATGATAGCTTCTAATGAAGTTAACAGTAGGCCTATATGATGTAACATTCTACTTTTGGACATTTACCCAAGAAAATAGAAACATGTCCACATGAAGACTTGTATGCTATATTTACAGCAGATTTATCTGTAATAACTAAAAATTGGGGGAAAAGAACAAATATCCATAAATAGAAGTGCAAAAGAATTACAGTTTATTTATACATTGGAATTCTACTCAACAAGGAAAACAGATTACCAGATCACACAATAATGTGAATAAATACTATGAATATTATGCTGGCAAAATAATCTGGACACTCCCCCCCACCCAAAAAAGAATACCTACTGGATGTATAGATATTATTCCATTTATATGGAGTTCTCAAATTGATAGAATTAATTTATACTGTTCCAAATTAGATCAGTGGATCCTGGGACCACTGGTGGGAGTATGAGGAAACATTTTGGGGATTATTTAAGTACTTTGTATCTTATTAGCATGGAGGCTACATGAGTGTATACATTTGTTAAAACTCACTGAATTACCACCTAAAATAGTGCACATCACTGTGTGTGAACTATACATCAATGAAATCTGATAAGAAACAAATAAAAAAAGCAAAATCCCCACTAAATAATACTTCATAGGGGGCAGAAGATCCAAAAAATACTTTAGGGTTAAAAAGAAATATGCAAATAAAATACTTTAGACATTGTTTTAGTGAAGTAAATTATAAAGGATGGATATTTTACTGTGGTGATTTTAATTATCTTAAAATTTAAAATTAAATTATTGCATATTGTAGCATTATGCAATAGAGCATCTGTCTGGTAATGATTACAAACTTTGTAAACCAGTCTATATAATAATGAAAAAAAGAGACAGAAATAGCTAAAAGAAATAATCTCAAAGTATTTTAAAGTAAATGACATTTGGGGCACCTGGGTGGCTCAGATCTTGATCTCAGGGTTGTAAGATTGAACCCTGTGTAGGGCCCCAGGCTCCAGCCTCCTTGGGATTCTCTCTCCCTCTGTCTGTCTCCACCCCTGGAAAAAAAAAAAAGGTAAATGACATTTGACTTTAAACAACTCACTTTTTTTAAGTGGTCAATATTTAATTTAGTCTTCTATTGCTAATTTATACACATTTTTTTTCTAATATGGTCGACCTTAGCTACCTAATATCGCTTTCTAATATGATAACTGCATATGAATTTTGACTAAAAATCTCAATTTTTAACTTTATTTAAATTGTAAACATGGATACTTGATTCAGTTAATGGTAAACCTCATACGTTTGGAACAATGTTAGTATATGAACCTACTTTTTCTTTTTTTTTTTTAAAGATTTATTTATTTATGTATTTATTTGGCAGAGAGAGAGCGAGAGAGAGAGATCACAAGCAGGCAGAGAGAGAGGAGGAAGCAGGCTTCTGGCTGAGCAGAGAGCCCAATGCGGGCCTCGATCCCAGGACCCTGAGACCATGACCTGAGCCGAAGGCAGAGGCTTAACCCACTGAGCCACCCAGGCGCCCAAACTTACTTTTTCCTCTATCATTATAAATATAAATGCAGATTAATTTTTTTTAAGATTTATTTTTTTAGAGAGAGTGAGCATGTGTGCAAGCAGGGGTAAGGGCAGAGACTGAGCCAACCACACTCCCTGAGATTAAATATTTTCAGTGAAAATTTAGCATCTGAATTGAGATGCTCCATAAATATAAAATTCATGATGAATTTTGAAAACTTAGAACAATAAAAATTGGTTACCTGTTTGAACTGATAATATTTTGGATGTATTGGGTCAGTAGAATATTATATTATAATTAATTTCATCTGTCTCTTTTAACTTCTTTAACATGACTACTATAAAATTTAAATATGTGGCTTGCATTATATTTCTGTTGGAGAGCCCTTTTTAAACCATTTTTAAAGGTAAATCTTTATTATTATTATTAAACTGATAGTGTCATTAAGAGTCATCATTTCCTCATAGAAATTACTATCTATCAAATTAGGTCTCCTTGGTTTATCTTACTCTTATTGATCTAGTAATAGGAGATAAATGAAACCCACAAAAACTTTAGTTATTTTCTTCAACATATTTTTATTTTTTTGAGTTGTACATCTTTATTAACCCATCACCACAATCAGATTATATAATGTTAATCTCATGACAGAAACAAGCAAAAATGAGCAATCTCAAAAAATTCAAGAAGTATATATGGAAAAAAACATGTGATTGTCACCATTTATGAGAAATCTGTGTTGATATATGAATCATGAAAACTCTTTTATAAAATTACCTTTACTTACAAAGTGACCTTTTTTTGGATAACTTTCATTTTTATATAAAGAGCAGGGAAAAAGATCCATGAAATAAAATACATTTTTTTTTTTTATCAATAAATGGTTCAAAAGATTTCAGAGAGTGTGAGGGCTAGGTGTCATTATTTTTAAGATAAACTTTTTGTTAGAAAAAAGATGAATCAAGTCTACTGACATTTTATTAATGATATTCATAACAGTAATGTTGACAGCTTAATGAGGTTGCCAGTTGTTCAGTCCTTGAAAGTGTTACTGTGAGACAGCAGATCAGGTGACTCAGGCAGAGGGCCAGCTGGGAGAAGGCTGGCAGGTGTCCATAACCTGAGGCGGTCTAACTGGCACCCATGATCGCCTTCAGAAGTACCCAAAGTCTGAGAACTGGGAGATTCTTAGGGCAAATATAAAAATGCCAGAGATATCCATTGTTATGTATATAGAGCACAGATGAGAAAAAATATAGCTGTGCCTCTGTGGCCAGACACAGTAATGAATTAACAATGCCCACGGGTCCTGTGCAGAAATGTTCTTGTTCCTCCTGCCCAGCAATGTTGGGGCAGTGTTTCTGTGCCAGAGGGAAGATGTAGAATGAAAAGAACATAAACTTTGAAATTAGGAAAATCAGCTGTATTTAGAAATAACTGGGTAACCTTACCAACGTGATGTAATTTTTTGAGCTTTAGCTTTCTGATTGTAAAACAGGGCAAATGAAGTGAACTTTATAGAATTATTAGAGGACTAAATAAAATTATATGTATGTTTATACACACATATGCACATATCTATATGTGTACCTCATACTATACTAGAAACTAGAAGACAATCAAAATTTACTTTTCCAGGGATGCCTGGCTGGCTTAGTCATTTGAGTCTCTGCCGTCAGCTCAAGTCAGGATCCCAAGGTCCTGGGATCGAGTCCCACATCAGACTCCTTGCTCAATGGGAAGCCTGCTTCTCTCTTTGCTGGCTGCTCCCCTTGCTGGAGCTCTTTTTCTCTCTCTCTCTCTCTGACAAATATAAATAAAAATATTTTTAAAAATCTACTTTTCCAAACACAGCTTTTATTCATAACCAGGGAACTGAAATTAAAATGACCTTAATCTAAATATTAAAAATTTCAAAAATATTGTAGAAAACATGAAAGTGTGTGCATGTACTGTATCTATTGCTAGACTGAGCCTTTAGTTGACTAGGATACAGGGGGAAAAACTATTAACGAATTGGTACATTTAACCCTACAATGGCAGGTTGTTAACAAAGCCTGTTGTTCTAGTTACTACTTATGTAAATTAAAGCTTTGCCCTTGATTATTGATATAAATCACAGGATTGGGGGAATTCAGACATACAAGGACAACTTTTTTTTTTTAATGGCTAAAAAAGATATTTCTTAAACAAATTCCTTTTGGAAAATATGAAATATAAGTGAATTTGCCTATTGGCCTTCCCCAGTGCAGACTGCCCATCTTATTTTAACCTAAAAATTCTAGGAAGATGATGTCAGTTAGTCTCGATATTATTTTTGAGCTACCCCTGGAGTAGTGCCTGTGGGACACTTAGAGGTCTTTAATGAAGTCTTTAATTAGGGCAAGCTCCATTTCTTTTTCAAAAACATTACCCTTTGTTTAGCAAAAGTAAATTTTAATCAAATGCTTAAATAATTTTTATTCTGAAACAGCTCTCTGGGCTTGATTTTTAATGAAAATAATTTCCAATGTTTAATTTTTCCCTTAAAAAGAAAAAAAAAAGGCACCTTTTCATTGATGTTGCTATACCTAAACACTGATTTTTAAGTCTAAACAAAAACAACTGATGGGAACTTTACTCCCTTAGTTTTAGGCTGTTGAGTTCCCGAGTCTTCAGAATCCGGGAAATATTCTGAAGTGCTGTGTCTGGTTCCAGAACATTTTGGGTTGATTTTGTGCATGAACAGACAAGTAATTAAATGACAAAAGCAGCATCTCGTCTCTTAACACTATAAGAATAATTTTCTATACTGTAGCCATTTTCTCCTTGAACTAACCTTTTGTTTCTGTCTGCAAACTCTGAAATGTAATCTGGTTTAATTGTTTTTTGACTCGTTAGCGCGCTGCTGGTGGTGCAGAAGGTTTATCCACATGTGACAACTAACAAAGGTTTCAAAACTCTCCATAAATCTGTTAAACATCTGCTGTACACGCTGGACTCCCCAAATCAAGGTATTGTACTTCCCTCTGACTATATTCAATTATGTGACATGATGCCTGTTAGAAATAGAAAACAGAGTGCAACGGAAGTAATCATTTATAGATGATATTATTCTTAGGTAGGCATATATGCTTCAACTAAAATATAGATCTCTAGCTAATCAAAGAAAGGGAGAAATGGCCAGAAAAGAGGCTGTGACTTTCTAGAATATTTATATTTAGATGAAAATGATCTCTCTTAGCTTGTAAAACTGTGTTTACACTTGGTACATAAAATAAATACCAGGACCGAGCCTCAGCCGATAGATTTCTACCACTTTTTGAAACAAAAGCCTACACTGAAGTGTAGTGTTTTTACACTTATTTCCAAATTTTGGCTTTTTAATCAGGATGAGTCTTTCATTGGTAAAAATATATCCCTCAGCCAGCTGTCTTGAAAATACATGAAGAACATGAGTGTCTGAATAGAGTGGTATAAATGTGTTGCCTTTCCCAGTAAGACAAGCTATTGCATGTTGCTAGTGAGTCATATAATGTCACCTATGCATAAGTGCCGTAGCATTACATACCACATACAGGGACATACGCAGATCTATACACACAGATACATACAGACACAAGTTTAGGGCCATGAAGAATAAATCTCTACTTTCAAGTATCAAGTAAAATGTGTGGTTAGCATTTACTCCTTCTGAATGAGTTTGGAATTATGTTTTCTCAGCTGAGTTTGCCAGCTTTCAAATATGTGGATTTTACCTTTAGATTACAAATTAAGTATCCCAAGAGCATCAGGTCACAAGCTGATTGTTCATTATACTCTTGCCCATAAAACTGTTAGTTTTCATATGATACACGTTTGGATGGGCTTTGAAGAATTCTCATTGGATGGTCTGGCATACCGTTGGAAAGCAGTTTCTGTTAGTCTAGAGCATTTTTTACATCTACAATTACAGAATTAGTGACTAGCTTGCAAGATTGATTGTTGTTAAATTTAATGGTCTTTATAAACATTGGGGAAAAATGCTTGCTCTTTAAAAAAAAAACAGGCCAGAAAACCAGACTGTACTAACAACACTAATTATTCCCTCTCTACTTTTTTTATTTTCATTTTGAAGCCTTGAGAACTTTGAGTTTCTTCCTACCATTCTTTTTCTTTTCATCTTCAGACTCACACCTTATAATTATATAAAGTAAAGGGATAAAGTTGAAAAAATTCTTACAAAGGACAAAAGCCCATCAATGGTCTGCTTAGAAGCCAGAGAAGTAAGCAGCACTTCTAATTAACTGAGGCTTCAAAACACTTTCCCTGGCGAACAGTACAGCTCAGTTTTCGATATTTAAGAATGGTCATGTCTCATGTCTATGCATATGCTAATGATTTTGGCATGTATTAAAACATGCCTTTGGATGGTCAGGTTGACCAGGAAATCCATTCAAAGACATGTGTTGCTGTTATAAAATTTGAGGTGCTTACATTTGTTTGTTTTTTTAATTTCCTACACTTGTGACTTCATCCATCTGAAAATTAATATAGTAGCATTAAAGTCAGTTCCTGAAAATTATTAGCCCCAAATCCCTACCTGCTTGAGCGGAAATTTTGTGGTCTTTGAAAAATCCTCCTAGGTATTTCTGGCAATTCTTCAGCGAACTAAAACTTGTTAATGAAGGCTGAACCAGTGACCCTAGTTCAACAGTGCAGGGGTCTCTGGCCCCAGGACAGATACCTGCCATGTTGCCAAGGCCACCTGGTGCTTAGTCTTCATGGCTTTTAGCAGTATTGTGAAAACAGCACACTTCTCCTTTGGCTTTGTACCAAGTTAAGCGGGAGTCGGTAATGTCACACGGCATAGTTGCCTGGGTTCTCTCTAATGTGTGACAGGGTTCAGAGAGCTTTGAAAGTCTCATATCACTCTTTCAAAGAAGGAAAATAAGAGGTAGTACTTTTTGTGTCATGTTAAGTGCTTTACTATCTTAAATCACTTTCTTCATGAAAATAAGTCTGTGAGATAGAATTATTATTCTGTTTTACAAAGAAACTGAGGTATAGGGTGGTTGGGCACTTTACCTATGTTAGCCACCCAGCAAATGACTGAACTGAGATTAAAACCTGGAACTCTCTGTCCCCAAAGCCAGTTGCCTTGAACTCCTTGCCAGATGACCTTACTCACATTTACTTTCTGGGACATATACATACCTGATTCCAAGATATTTCATGTGGTCATGCAAGTACTTGCCATCATCAGAGCTCAGAATGGCTCCCACTTTCAGCCGCTGTATAGTTTGACTCATCATGACCGATTCCTCCCACATAAGATTTTCTACAACCATCCCCCCATTCCATTCTACACTCTGATTCCTACAGACCTTTCCCATCCCCTGTCTGTCTGAGATTGAACACACTTCAAGATTTCTTTAGGAGACTCCTCAGCAACCATGACAATATAGGGATTCTAATAAACAGGAAGAAGATTGTCTCCTACTATCCTATGTTAGGGATCTAAAACTCAGCTCTGCCCCAGTCAAGATTTCTGCCTCAGTTAATATGCTTTAATATTTCTGTTTATAAACACTGAGTTTTAAGAACAGAGATTATCTTTGTGACTCACTGAAATCTGCTGTTTTGCAAAGTAGTAATTTATTTAAAATTAAGTAGAAATCCATCCTTACTGATGAAGAGGTTATCTGTGCACTAGATTTCTTTCTATGTCTATGGGTACCATTTTTAAATATGCCTAATCCTACAAATAAAGAAGTAAAATCTTACTTTGTAATGATCTCTAAAGGTTTCCACTTCATTAAAGACTATTTAGTACATTATTTCTCCCAAGATATTTTATAGTCCAGAGAGAAAAGTGACCAGGGGGGAAGGTCCCTACTCAATGTCAAGTCTATCATTGATATGTACAAAGTTAACTTCTATTAGTTACTAATTTTAATTGCTTGATGAGAAAGAAAAATGCCATAACCATATAGTATAAAAATGCCAAGAATTCAAACTGAGCAAGATTGATCTTGGAAAAATGGTTAATATACTTTTACATTGGAAATGTATAAATCTCAACAGAGCTCTATCCTTGATTCTTCTAAATAATCATGCCAACAAACAATAGATATACAGCTATTAATCAGGTTCATTTATTCTGGGTATCTCATTCTTGGTTCTTTAACTCACTGATGCATTGCTATCTCAAGAGTAATAAAATTCAGCTGCATCTTGAGCGGAGCACAGGAAAACTCCGCTTAGCTGATTAGGAATATGAAAAAGCCCCTGTGCCAGGTACTAGGAATTGTGCAAACATGACTCAAACACCACTGATACAGAGGTGGGCAAGGAAGTCTTTCATTTAGTGATAGTCTTTTTTACACACATACTAATTTAAGTAAATTCATTGATCATCACTAGAAAAGTATGGATGATTGCATAGTTTTGCAATAGGACCTTTATGCAAAGCCTTTAGAACACACTAACGAGAGATAATGAGAGTACTCTTAACACCAGTAATAAAATACCCTATTGAAAGAAATTAGATCAGTGTTAAAAATACCAGCACTGAAATATACTGGATTATAAGGAATAAGTAGTGTCTCAAGAAGAGCCCGCCCGCAAGAATTGATCCCATTTCCCTAAGGGGCTGAATGAAAACTTTGGGTTTATGATTTTTATTTATGCAGCTTGGCCATTAAAAGTACTCTCATGTTCAATATATTTCATATGAATACTGTTGCACACTTATTCTTTTATGATACAATGTTGTGTAGCAAGCTGATACAGAAACCTATTTAACTTTGAAGGTGAATTCACAGTGTTGAATTAGACCTTCCCATATGGTTTCCATTAGTTAGTGATTGCCTTCCACACTCTGAACCTTCATATTATTTGAGACCACTCAGAATGGTTCCGTTAATACGAGCCAATTTGCATTCACAGCTGCATTCAGTTGAAATCAGTGGCTGCTTTTTGAAAGATGGAAAATATAGATTAGTGATAGCAGATGTTTCCTTAGGCTATATTCTTGACAACTGAAGGCAAAAAAATCCAGTGACCTGGAAGACTGAAATTGGGCCTCATTTGTTTAACAAATTATGTGGTAGACAGTCTGTATTATAGCATTCAGGAGTCATCTGTGCATACAGGTCTTAGGATAAAATAATGTAATGTTTTAACAGAGAAAGAATTTCTTAGAAATGCATATGCTTGACCATTGGGGTTATTTTGATTAGCAGGCATCTATTACCTATAAATATCCTGAATGTTTCCAATGAAAAGAGCATAGATATAATTTATTAAATCCTTTGTAGAGAAATTCTGCAGATTTTTCTGCATGTTCTTCCCATTTACCTGTGATGACTTTTGCTACAAAAAATAAATCCTTGAAACAAATATGTTAAGTGCTTACTTATATAAATGTCATTTCTGTAGGTGGCTCTGATAACATGACGCATATGTGGCATGAGGAAGATGGGCAGTTACTATCCCCAAGCAGCCTGGCTGCACAGTAAGTCTTCGTTAGTCTGTTGGTTTGTTTCTATACTAGTAGGTAACTTGTCTGTATAAGCAGTGAACACAATTTATAAATATAATTCATTTATCAATTTGTAAGACTTTGAAATAGAAAAATGCACTATTGGCTGACCAAGGAAAGCACAGAGCTCAAAAGTAGTAAAGTTGAAACTTATTTTTTCATATTATCCAGTGACACTTCTGGATAATGCAACATGAGCATCTCTTTTTCAGTTGTAGATTGTATATAACTAGATCCATTGTGTTTTGTCTGGATGGCTACCTTATGTCTCTGAGGAAAATCTAGGTGGAAGTCCAATTTCCAACTTTTTTATAAAGATATTTCGTTATGAAAGTTATATAAGCATCCAATTTTTCACATTATGATTTATTTTGTTTTTTTTATATCACAGTATCTCTTATGCCAGTCAAGGTAATATAAAATTTGTTTGCTTCTGTAGCATTTGCATAGATAAAAACTGTTTATAGAGAATTTAACTTTGGACTCTTATTGGGGCATGTAAATATGTTGTCCCAGAAATAGGACGTGGAAATGACAGCAGCAGCGTTGGCTTCTAAAGACCATTAATGTGAGCAGTGCTCTGAGTAACTATAATAATCATGGTAAGGGATGCATGCAGGCACCGGTAGAAGCTGACTGAAGTAAATTCCTGTAGCTCAAGGCAAATTTAGAGACTAGATGGCCTGTTATGTAAACATTGTTTGAGCCTGATTAATTATCACTATTGAAATTTTTTTACTTCAGTCCCAAAGGATATGTTTCTGTGCTAATGGAAATTTGTACAAGTAAAATCAAATAGTAGGACTTATTTTTAGCCACTTTTTTTTCTGAAATAGGATCTATACAGTTGTTTATAAACTTTTTTTTTTTTAAGATTTTTATTTATTTGACAGAGGGAAACATAGCCAGAGAGGGAACACAAGCAGGGGGAGTAAGAGAGGGAGAAGCAGGCCTCCCGCAGAGCTCACACACATGTAAGCTCACCCTTTATTGCAAATATTCTTGGAAAATATTAGTGGGGCTCGATCCCGGGTCTCCAGGATCATGACCTGAGCCGAAGGCAGTCGCTTAACCAACTGAGCCACCCAGGCACCCCTGTTTATAAACTTTTTATTATTTAATGAGAAGTTCTCCAACTCTGGGTAAATTCTAGGCAAATTCTGTAAACAGCCACCTGGTATGTCTGCTCCCACATTTCTCCTCCCCTAGGTGGCTGCACCAGGTGCTTTCTCCAGAGCAGTGAAGCAACGTTGGACAGACCTTAGCTATACGCTAGCTAGGATGCCGTGTTCCAAAAAGTCAGATCTTTTATGCACTTCCTTATAGAGCTATCAAAAAGACTTTTTTAATAAAACCCTTGTATTGAAACAAGTGTATGCTTATTGTTGAGACCAGAAACCTTTATCAGAGCCTTGAGGCATCCATAGCATCGATAATACTAGCACCACAGGCCACAAATACCACAATGTACTTGCTGGCAGGTAGCTGATGTTAATTGGAAAGAATTCAATACTTTTAAGATGGTTCTTGTTGAGACTGATGAAATTAAGGAGCTTCTTGTCTTTGGAGATCATTTCCATTCCCATTTTAAAATATTCACAGAGTGGCAATATTTGGCATAAGATAAGAGATTTTTTTGGTCCAGAATTTTCTAAAGAAGCCTACTTAAAAATATTTTCACCTCATTGCTCTTCCCTCTTCTTACTATTTTTGCTCTAGGTTATTATTTGTATTATTCTTTGGTATGTGTGTGTACACTCATACATGCACACACATGTAAGCTCACCCTTTATTGCAAATATTCTTGGAAAATATTAGGATTATACAGAAGATACATAAATTAAATGGTTTAAAAGAATAATTAGATGTTTATGCTAAAGCAGCGGCATGTACATATGGAATCCTAATTTTCAGAGTATACTAAATGTAATCATCAAAATCTTGGCAATCAAATGTTTTTCCTGAAGCTAAGACAGTGGCTTAGATAAAATTTCAAGATCTTTTTTGTGCAATATTCTTCTACTTCTATTTTAAGTTTGAAAATTCACCATGAGAATCCCTTGTGTTATTCCACATAGGTTAGATCGGTACTTTTTCATTGAGCACTATACCAGGATGCAAATGGCTCTATGCTATAATAACTACAACACATGGAAATGGTTATTTATTTATTTATTTATTTATTTATTTTAGTGTGGAGGCTATCAATTGTATGTATTCATTTTTTTAAGATATTTTATTTATTTGAGAGAGAGCAGAGTGAGGAGAGCACAAGTGGGGGAAGGGGCAGGGGGGAAGAGACCCCGCGCAGCAGAGAGTCCCATTCGAGGCTCAATCCCAGGACCCTAAGATCATGACCTGAGCCTAAGGCGGATGCTTAACCAACTGAGCCACCCAGGTGCCCCTGTTATTTGTCTTTAAATGAAGGGCAGCTATCTGACCAGTTAACTGTGCTGTGACTGCCACCTTTGAGACTTCTCTTACTGTAGATTGTTTTTTCTCTTCAAAGTTTTTCAAGGATCCAATGGTATTAACCCACATCTTAAATACCCTTAGAGTGCTTTGATGTTAATGCAAACATTTTCCTACATGTTTACTGGCTATGCCAGGATAAGGCTCTTCCCTTAGTATTTGCTTAAAATCTAAGTTAAACATCTGACAGAACGATTTAATTTATGTATTGTGCAGTTTGATTAAAAGTAGATGATCCCCAAATCAGCTGTTGACATTTATTCTATCTCTCCTGTACATGAAATTCAATCATAGACACTAAGGGAAGATGTTACAAAATTAAGAGATGCAGCCTTGTAGTTGAAGTGACAGGGCACATACAACAAACATGTATTTACTCACTAATTCTGATGCCTCAGAAATCCCAGGCTATATTCTCATACGCCAGTCCCTGGTTGGAGGGAGACCTGAAAGTGGTTAATTTGGAAACACTGAATTGGTTGTTTAAAGAAAAGGAAGGAACTTACAGTGTTCAAGTAGATTCCACTATTTTTAAAAAACACAATTAAATACGTTTATGTTTATCTGAAGAATGTTATAGGTGGAAGGGATTAGCAGATTGTTCACCTCCTACATCTTATTTGACAAGGGAAGAAACTGAGGTCCAGAAGGGTTTGCCAGATTTAGAGGAGAAAAAAAAGAAAAGAAAAAAGACTCATAGGTTGTACTTACACTGAAAAATTATTCATCATTGAAAAAAAAAAGAAAACAGAAATCATTCATTGTTTATCTGAAATTCAGATTTAACTGGGAGTCCTGTATTTCATCTGGCAAACTTAGCCCCATAATTTTTTTCTTTCATATGAATGTGCCTAGACATAATCTTAAGATCACTTATGACTGGCTATTAAAATAACTC
>PITA01017955.1:0-15734 GCA_004023965.1 Spilogale gracilis
CTCCCCCTTACCAATTACTCATTCCTGCAGCCTGCTCTCCCTTATAGTCTCCTCACCCCTGCAGCCTGCTCTCTCCTTACTGCCTACTCCCCCCTGCTGCCTGCTCCCCCTCATAGTCTCCTCACCCCTGCAGCCTGCTCCCCCTTACTGTCTACTCATTCCTGCAGGCTGCTCCCCCTTACCGCCTACTCATCCCTGCAGCCTGCTCTCCCCTTACTGCCTACTCCCCCTACAGCCTGCTCTCCCCTTACTGCCTACTCATCCCTGCAGCCTGCTCTCCCCTTACCGCCTACTCATCCCTGCAGCCTGCTCTCCCCTTACTGCCTATGCCGCCCTGCAGGCTGCTCTCCCCTTCACCACCCGCAAGGGCAGGGCAGGAAGGCCCAGGGGAGCATCTGATTTGGGACAGTAGGACTCACCTGCTGCGAAAACCCACAGAAGAACTGGTATAAAAACTGAGGGAAGATGAAGCAGACGTTCTGAAAGGCAAACCACATGCCGGTTAGTTCCACAGCACGCGTGAGACCACCTACCCTCCTCGGCTGTCCCCCTGACACAGCGCGTCTGCAGGAAGAGACCTCCCAGGGTCCTGTGTTCCCATGACGGGGGGTGACAGGTTGTAAACCCTGCTCTTATTTTAACGGCACGAGCAGGCACGCGCTCTGGTCGCCCTGTGAGTGGACAGCGTCCAGGGACACAGCAGGGCCTGAGCGCGGCCAGGAGGCCGTCTGAGTGATGGATAAGGACTCCTCACCAGGACGCACGGAAGAATGGCCTTCCCTCAACCAGGTAACACCGGGAAGGTTCCTGCTGGTTCCAGGCCAAATCCGTGTGCGCAGAGGCGTGCCGCCCTCCTCTCTCAGGGTCAGCGCGACACGCACCCCCCGCTGCCCCTGTCCCCTTCCTGAGCCCCCCTGGAGCGCCGCGGCCCGGACGCCGTCCCACCTTGTAGAAGAAGTACTGCACGAGCTCGGATATCCGAATGTAATAGAAATGTCCATGGACGAGCAGCATTTTCTTCAAGTGCTTAAATTTCGGGACCGCATAGTCGCTGTTCCTAGCGGCCTGACGACCTTCCTTCCCGATGACGCCTGCGGGAGGACACCCGTACTCAGCACGATGCGAGGAGATGCAGCAGGAGGCGAGAAGATGCGCCAGCAAACACAGGCGACGGGAACGTCGGGCCCACGCACACCCCGCTGCCGTGCCCCCCGCCCCGCCCCCATGGCTCACCGATGCCCACGTGCGCCTCCAGGATCATGCTGACGTCGTTGGCGCCGTCACCGATGGCTAAAGTAATAGGGTGCTCCTTTGAGAGTTTGATTAATTTAACGATCTGGAAAACAAGCAAACGCAAAATTTATCTCCTGTTTTCTGTTGCCCAGATCGCTACCTAGCAGAAGAACACAGACATCAGGTCGGCCGAGGAAGGTGGAACAGAGAGCGATTGGCGTGAACCTCCCGCGTGTCACCCGCTCTCTGTGCAAGGATGAATCCTCTCCCGCTGGGGCAAAGAGAAGGCACCTCATGGGAGACTGCCAGGAAAAAAAGGGCTGCGGGGTAACGGCGGTCCGTCACTGCTGGGACGCAGGCAGCAGGCGGGGGTCCACACCAACCTCTGGGGGCCCCGGACAGCACGCTTGGCTAGAAGACAAGGCCCTGCAGGCGTTTTGCAATGGAGCATTTACTTCTTCTTCTTCTTTTTTTAAGGATTTTATTTATTTATTTGACAGAGAGCACGCACAAGTAGGCAGAGAGACAGGCAGAGAGAGAGGAGGAAGCAGGCTCCCTGCTGAGCAGAGAGCCCAATGCAGGCCTCCATCCCAGGACCCTGAGATCATGACCTGAGCCGAAGGCAGAGGCTTTAACCCACTGAGCCACCCAGGCGCCCAGCATTTATTTCTTTTAAATAAGGTGCTTCTCGTGTTACTTTAATGCTCAAAGTTGTCACGTGTACAAATCCAATCTGGCAATCCGCTACAATTAATCATTTCAAGCGTGTTGTCCATTTCCTTGCAAACTCTCTCCACCTACATGGCTACGGGCTGCGATTCAGGGCAGAGGCCCGAGAAGGTGAGGAGTTATGAGTGGACTGTCTGCCCTTCAAGAGGAGAGCTGGAAATGCTAACATGTCGAAACACTCGTGAACGTCAGCCAAAAACTAAAACAAAGGGACCGTGGAACACAGAAAAATTGAACATGAAGTCTTAAGCTTGCCCTTCTGGATGGGATGACACAGGTCTCCGTGGAGGCTGCCGCAGATGGCGGGGCGAGGGGCAGGGCAAGACTGCGCCCATGGGCCTGGGGCTCAGGAGTTGGGGTCCAGCAGGCTCGAGGCCGTGTGGACCACCAGGTTACAAACACAGCCTGGGAGAAAGGTGCCCCAGTTCTGTGTCCCAGTGCTCCTGTGCCCAGTCTTGCACGCGTGCCATGCGGTAGGGGTCGCAGCCGGCGCCTCGGGATCACCCGTACCCTCCCCTCATTCCTCGGACCCTCAGAAACGAGGCCCCCGTATGAGGGGCCGTGCGGGTCGGGCTTCCTCGGAGCCTCAGAAACAAGGCCCCCGTATGAGGGGCCGTGCGGGCCGGGCTTCCCGGGCTCCAGCGGGAGATGCAGCCACATGACTCAGCCGACTCTCAACTCATGACAAGCAAAGGAAGACCCTTTGTGCTTCTATTAAAGACGGTGGTGCCGTGCTGGACTGACTGAAACCACAAGAGGCTAGAAGCACTGTGGGGGGGGCTCCAGGGGCTCGGGGCCACCCGCCCCGAGGCTGACCTGAGCCTTCTGCAGGGGCGCCATCCGGCAGCACAGCACGGCGCTACAGTTCCGGCAGACCTCCAGGAAGAGCTCCCGGTAGTTGCCGCAGCTGCCGTCCTCGCGGGGCTTCATGATCAGGGACAGCGCCGCTCCGTCGATGATCAGCCCGTAGTCCGGCATGTCGGCCGAGAGTCTGTTTAATTACACAAACCAGACAAGTTACTGAGGAGCGAAGGACACGGGCCTCAGGAGACTGTCGTCGTTCGGGGAGGTATCTGCAGACGCTATAAACTGGCGATCAAGGGATTAGGAGACTGGCACCCCGTTTTATCGCCACCGTCTTCACGGCACTGCACAGAACGCCCTGGACCACGTGCTGCCACTAGCTTTGGTGAAACGTTCTCCCGCCACCGACGCAAAGCAAGCCCTGAGCTCCGGCTGCAGCTCTGCACCCCCTCCCGTGCAGCAGGCTGAGGGCGCGAATCCTGCGGCCCGCAGAGCTCTCGCGACTCCCGACGCCGCGGCCACGGTGGCCGGCCTCGGGCTGCAGGATGGGAGTTGAAAGAGCCCGGTCGGAGGACGTCTTTCTGCTGCTTGTCCAGCTTACAACATCCCTGAAGCCCCAGCGGGTCCCGCAGGTCCGGTGCAGGGGTGAATGACACTCGTGTGTGCTTAGAGCTGCTTTTGCATTATTACGTTAGTGAAAATCTAAAATGATTCCTATGAAATCGTAACCTTTGATCTTAAGCATGAGCCCTTAACCTTGGATCTGATACCAACAAGGGCAGCGTGGATGAAATGTGAATAAACTGCAGACTCTTGCTGGAAAAACAACTTGTGAGCGTCTCCTATTTTGTCTGAACACACGTGTTATCAATATTTGTCTCTGCACGCCAGCACACGCCCTGAGGAGCCAACGCCGCCGCCTGGGGGCCTTACAAGCCGGCGACAGTGACCCCATTCCCAGGGTTCTAGAAACCCACCAGGTCTGCCTCCTTACGCAGCATTTAAGAGTGAACACACACACACGCGCACACACACACATGCACACACGCACACATACACATACACACACGCATACACGCACACATGCACACACGCACACATACACATACACACACATGCACACACGCACACATGCACACACGCACACATACACATACACATACACATGCACACACACGCACACATGCACACACATGCACATGCACGCACGCGCACACACGCACATGCACACACACGCACGCACACGCGCACACACACACACACACACACACACACACTCTTCTTCTACAACACGTCACAGCTGCTACAAACAGCTCTGGCCGCGTCCGCGTCTGCCTCGGGCAGGGGGGCGCTGCGAGGGCCCCGGGGACGGAGCCTGAGGCTGCAGGGCCCTCCCGTGGCGGCCCCGGGCACTGCCTACCCCGAGAAGCTGTCCCTGGCGAGGCTCCCGCTGTGGCGCAGCACGGTCTTGCTGAGCTCGAACAGGACGTCGTGCAGGCTCTGTTCCTCGATCCTCTTGGTGGTGAGCTCGAGCAGCTGCGTGCTCCCCCTGAACAGCTTGGAGGCGTAGCAGGTGGCGGCCGCCGTCTCCATCTTGTCCCCGGTGAGGACCCACACTTTGATGCCGGCTTTCTGGAGGGCCTCGATGGTGTCCGCAGCGCTCTCCTGGAGTCTGAGACAGGCGGGGGCGAGCGCGCGGCGTGAGTGCGGCCTCTCCAACACGGCTGCCTACGAATCCTGTTCCGTCCCCACACGCTCAGAGCACCGGCCGCCACGGCGCCCGAGCCGCCGCCACGCCCAGCACCGCCTCTGCACAGGAAAGCGCTTCCCAAGCCCAAGCAGAGGAGCGCGCGGCACTAAGAGGCGGACACGTGCGGAGGGCCTTAGGCAACGACAACAGGGACCTAACCGCCAACAAGAACGTCTTACGCAGCGGAAGATGGGAGCAGGAGGGGGCACCAGCAGCATCACTGCCTCTTCTCTGGCACAAACTGTGGTGATTGTGCTACTCGGCCGGCCGAGCCCCGGGGCCCCGAGACAGCGACCCCGTGCCGGGTGCGGGAAACCCGGAGCCCACAGTGCGGGGCTCAGACCCACGCGAGGGACGGCACGCGGGTCGGGCTGCTGCGCGGTGCGCGGACGGCTGCCTCATCTGGGCCCTGCCATTCCGTCCAGATTCTAGCGTCCGGGCTCCGGGCAGTATGAGGTGACGTGCCGCGGCTGCCGCAGTGACAGGCTCATGTCCTAAGCGACCCAGCGTGCCCCCGGGCGAGTCTCCCCAGTCACGCCTTGAGCTCCGTGACCTCAGCGTTCGAGAAGCACGGAAACAGCTCTATTTTCTTACTTTGTCTTGAAAATGGAAACTGACGACCAGAAAGGTCTATCAGCAGAGATGCTGGTCGGGGCTCCAGGGAAATGACTGTGACGGAATGTCCTCACTTCAAAGCCACCAGCCCCCACCCGCCCCGGGCACCTGCCCTGTTGTCAAGGCACCGACTCCCCGCTGAGATGATCAGCTCCCTCCAACCCCCTGATGGTGTGCAGGCACAGCTCCCGCAACCTCTCTCCGCTCCCTGCACCTCCTTCGAGGCCGGGCCCCAGGCACGTCCTTCTCCCTCCTGGCACAGCGGGTCCTCGGCGGCATCACGTTCCAAAGCCTGTCCTGAGCACAAGCTACACGTACTTCCTGTGCTGGTGCCTGGACCCCATGTGGCCCGAGGGACAGAGGGACCCACGTCATCCAATCGAAGTCGAACGACCCCACTGGAGGCGGGGAAGCCGTGGAGGCTCGTTAAAGGCACCAGAAAGCTAGGTTTCCCGTCAGGACTTAAATGTCAGGCCCACTCACACCTTAAAGACTTTGAACCTTTCTGGGAAATGCACTTCAGTAAATGCCCTTGAGTTTCTGCTGCATCTGTGAAATCGGGGCATTTTTTCTTTTCCTTTGTCCCACGCTCTCACGCTGCAACAGGGACATGCCTGTGTCTCCGTGCGCGAGGCCTGAACTCACGTCCGGCCTCATCACAGAGCGGCAGCGGATACACAGTGGGAAGGCCCCTACACGGTAATCTTCCCGGTTATTACTGGCGGTTTTACAATATTCTAGTCCCCGGCTTTACCTTCCGTCAACAAGAAATGACAAATACTCCAACGACGTCCACATCTAAATGTGACCCTTGAACTTGGAAAGGGCTAGTGACGAATGTAGGAAGAGAATTCCTGATTCTGTTACTAACTAAACACTACAGAACGATTAAACACGCCCGTCTCTCTGGACTACTGACGGCAGGGTGTGAACGTGCCAGCCATTCGGGTCCCTCTGGCAAAGTGTGAACGTCAGGTCCTTATTCACGGAAAGTAAGACAGCATTGAGGCACGACTTCCCAGTGACGCCCCCGGGGGGCCTTGTCCCGCTGGACGCACGTCCACGTGAGGACACGAGGTGCGGCGGCCAGTCCCCCGGGCCCTTCCGAGCGCCCCCGCTTATCTGTGAGGACGGGGCGTGGCGCGTACGTCACCTGTCCTCCACGGCCGTGGCGCCCAGCAGGATGAGGTCCTTCTCTATGTGCTCGTAGGCCTCCGCTAGCTTCTTGTCTCGGTCCTGGAGAGCCACTCTGGCGCCCTGCAGCAGGGCGTGAATGCCTGCGTATTCTTCCGGAGTGAGCCTCTTGTAGGCCACGCACAGGGTTCGAAGCCCTTCCTGCAGGAAACAGCAAAGTGCTGCATGTGAATTCAAGTGTCCCTCTGCTGGAATTTCATCGTTCGAGAGCTTTCCCGATATCCCTCTCCCTAGCCACAAGGACTCACTACAGAGGTGTAAGCCAGGGAGCTCTCAGCGAGAGCGTCGTCATAACTGAATGAGTTGCAGCCACGTTACAGAGACAAGCCTTACAGACTACAGAATTTCACACAGGACAGCATGGGAGTGATACAAATCGGGGCCATGGAACCACAAGACTTTCTTCTTTTATTCTGACACATGAAGCCCGTTTTTGAGAGTGATGACTGCAGATCTTACTGTAAACATCCAGTGATATTTCTAAGGTGACATTTTTCACGGGGAGCTTGTGGCGTAGCTTGGCCCTCCCTAGCAACGAGGGAAGGAGCACCGCTCACTTACTTGTCAAGCCCACTGGGTCCACAGGGCAGAGAGATAAGAACCCAGGGGCTTACTGTGACCCTGATGCCAGTGACGCAGAGCACGCGGGCTATGAGCCAGCGAGACGCCGTCGGTGCCCGAGGGCCACACACGGAACACTTCAGTTCCTTCAGGAAAAGCTGCCCTCCCATCAAGGCGAAAGAAACCATCACAATGGTGTGACTGGCGCTCTAAGGACGACTTCCCTTCTGTCCTCCTGTCCTTTCAGCCCTGACCCCATAAATCCAAGGAGCGGAGCCCGAGTCCTCTGATACAATCACTCCAATTTCTGGGAGAACCCTGCTTTTGTAAGATTTTAAAAATATCTCGAGATTCCTCGGATCTCCAGGTGTGGCCAAGGACCCAGTCCCAGGCAGCTAATCCTGCCTAGTGTCCTTCAGGTTCTTCAAAGAGTTGGTGTGAATGGAAAGCAGAGCTTTCTGAAACAAAATAAAGTGTGTTTCTAGAAGTAGATATGGGATTTCTGCTCGTGGTGCCAGGGAGTAGAAACCTTTCTTGATTCCTCCCGAACAGCATAGAGAACCTGACACAGACCCAAAGCCAGACAGATGCACTACAAGAATAGAGGTTAAATAACAACGTCCTTTCCAAATACAGATGCAAAAATCCTCAGCCGAGTGCCAGCAAACAGAATCCAAGAGCATACGCGAAGGTTACACACCGTGGCCGAGTGGATTTCTCCCGGGGAGGCAAGGATGATTTGGCCAGGGAATGGGTCCACGGGCCACGTGATCGTAGCAGAAGGGAAAACCCCCACAATCATCTCAGTTGATGGAGAAAAAGCATCACATTAAACCGTTTACAACACTTTTTCATGATAAAAACCATTCTATCCTTTAAACTAGGAATAGAAGGGAATCTCCCCAACACTGCCGAGGCATGAATGGAAAATGCCAACAGTGTCGCGCCGTGAAACGCTTTGCCCCTAACTCAGGAACAAGACCAGGATGCCTACCCTGGCCGCCTGTATTCAGCACAGCCTGGGAATTCCTAGCTAGAGCAAGTAAGCAGGGGGAAAAAAGGCATCGAAAGTGTAAAGGAAAAGGCAATGCTACCTCTGTTCAGAACTATGACAAAAAACCCTGAAGATTCCACAAAAAACCTTGGAACTGACAAATTAAAGAAACGGTTGAAATACAAAGTCAACACCCAAAATGAGTCGTGTTAAGAAGGTAAGACGGTCTGCAGACCGAAACGACATGTGTCACCCAGAGAAATTTCAGGGGACGGAGGGAAGAGGAAGGCACCGCGAGTGTGTGGACTGGGTGATTCCCAGGCCCAACGACCCCACCTGAAGCTGTCCACAGAGTCGGCGCGAGCTCCCGCAGCAGCCTGAGGGCTACACACACCCTGACGCCCTGTGGCATCTCCAAGCTCTGAGAGCAGCCAACGGTTTCATAAAAGAACAACGAAGTCGAAGGGCACGGTTTCTGATGGCCAAACTTCCTGCGAAGGGACAGTCATCGAAACCACGCCGGTGGCGACACGGCCGAGAGCAGTGGGGCAGAACTGAGCCTCCCCGCACAGCCAGGGTTCCGGACCTGAGCACCAGGACCACCTCCAGGCCGGGCGGCTCAGCCGCGACCGTGCCGGGAAGACTGCAGCCGCCGGTGCAGGAACGAGGTTGGGCCCTCCTCGCGCCACTGACAGAACTGACTCAGAACGGGCCACAGGCCGCCACATGAGAGCGAACACCAGGAGACCCCAGGGAAAACGGGAAAATCTTAACAACCCTGGGTCTGGCAGACACACAAGCAGGAAAGAAACAGAGATAAATTGGACTTGATTAAAACTTAAAAATGTTTGCATTGAAGAATACTATCAAGAGAGTGAGACCACACTCTACAGAACGGGAGAAAACAGTCACGAATCACATACACGTCCCATAAGGACTTAGGATTCAGAATATATAAAGGACTCCTACCGTCCAACAAGAAGAAACAAACAGCCCAACCTAAAAATGGGCGAAGGGTCTGAATACGCACTCCTGCACAGACTTCCCTGTGGTCAGGAAGCACGGGAACACGCGCTCGGCGCCTGTGGTTGTCGAGAACATGCAATCACGACCGTAATGAGACGCCACTGCATAACCAGCATGAGAACTAAGAACACGACACTAGCGTGTGTCCATGAGGATGCAGAGAACCTGAAGCCGTCGTGAGCGTCTGGCGGGAGGGGCACCACCACAGCCCCTGTGGGAAGCCGCCTGGCGGTTCATCAAGAGTCCAACGTTCGGGAGTCCCCCCATGACCCAGCAGTCCCATCCCGGGGCGCGTGAGCGGAGCCCTGAAAGCGGGGCCCCAAACAGATCCCTGGGCCCCGGCGCTCACGCAGCCCCCACTCCCAGCCACCAACGCAGACGTCAACAGAGGGACAGAGAGTGGTCCATCAGGAGATTCATGCGCTGGAGTACTGTTCAGCGGTAAGAGGCATGAGGCTGGGGGAAGCGATGCCCGGGGAGACCAGGAGGACGCAGTGCTCAGAGGGAAGGCAGCCACGAGGGGACCCACACCGTACGAGCCCACGTGCACGGAATACCCAGGAGAGGGAAGGTGCGGGGACAGAAAGCAGAGCGGGGGCTGGCGGAGCCGGCGAGGGGCAGTGTCTGCCTCGTGGGTCCGGTTCCCGTTCGGGGTGATGACAGTAGTCGAGGCCCATGCGTCGCACGCTGACCGCGGCCTGGCCAAGGTCATGTTCTACGTGC
Organism: Spilogale gracilis; assembly: GCA_004023965.1. Lineage (NCBI taxonomy): Eukaryota > Metazoa > Chordata > Mammalia > Carnivora > Mephitidae > Spilogale > Spilogale gracilis. The sequence goes on from PITA01017955.1 coordinate 9,630, forward strand.
TGACCACAGTGAGAAAGGATCACAGACGTGCACGGAAAACACACGAGGATCAACCTTGTGGACGAGAACCGGAGAGCGCTCCCAGTAGCTAACAGTGACCTAGTTCCGGCACGACACCCGGGCCAGGCGCGCGGGACAGGACGGCGGCCTCTGACTGAGACACGTTTGCTCTGCAAAACCTTGAGAGGCTGGAGGCGGCGGCGGGAAAGGGAGGCCACCACGTGTGCATCACAAACGTGAAGACTTAGCATCTCCAATTTCTGAAGAACTCTGAAAATTCAACCTAAAATCTACACAAAAAAATCCCACCCAATGATCCTCTGAGAAAAGTGGGCAAACACACGCAGGAGGGTGTGGCGGCAGACGAGGCGCCCAGCGCCGGAGGGCACGAGAGCTCGGGCAGCTGTGGCCTGGGCAGGCGCTGGCTGCAGGCGGGAGCAGAAAACGGGTGGGAGTTTCTTAAAGCACTGACTGCACACGTCTGTCACACTCCCAGGCGTGCACCCTGCAGAAATGAGAATTCACGTCCACACTGGATGCGAATTACACAGGTTTATGTCTGGAGGCTTCATACTGGAAAGAACCCTAACGTCTCCAACAGAAGGGCGGGAAGTGGCCCGTGCACACCGCGCGGCTTGCGGGAAACCAACGCCCGCACCTCCGGACCGTGGCAACTCCGTCTCGCTCCCGAACGACGAGCGCCTGCACACGGCAGACGGGCCGGGAGCGGGGCCGGGAGTGGGGCCGGGAGCCCGTCGAGGGCCTGCAGAGGACCGCGGGCACAGGAACGGCTCCCCAGGCCGGGACGAACCATCGGGAGGGAGAGGGGATATGCTGTCCCGGGAGCCGGGCGGGAGACCCCACGGTTCACAGGGGCTTCGCGTCTGGACGGGGAGGAACTCAGGCCACACGAGCGACGCCTGGACCCACGTCACATGTCGTAAAGCCACCGTCGGAAGGAACTGCTCCAGGAACCAAGTCATGCCTGACGGGACGTCCCCGGGCCGGTCCCACCGAAGGCCAGCCGCACGTGAGGGGGCAGAGAGCGGCACCCACAGCGAGGACGCGAGCCCCAGCTGAGGCGGACGCAGACCCGCACCGGGGCCAAAAGTGGCAGGGAAACATGTCCTACGGCCACCTCGTGCTCCACGTGCCCCGAAGTTAAACACGGACGTGCAGGTAAGATGGGACGGGCCTGGCTACAACGGTGGCCGATGAGACACAGTCACGAGAGGAGGGACGTGAAGACAGGCGACAGAACATACCCAAAACAAAACCAAGGAGGTTTTCAAAAGGAAAGATCCAGGGGGCCCCCTGCCACGACCAAGCACGCTCTCCCCTGGGGCGCTGGGGTTCCTGCAAACGCTGCAAACGTCAGTCAGAAAAAGTACCAGAAGATACACCGGCCAAAAACTCCTCAGCTTCATTTGAAAACCACAGACCCCCAGAGCCTAGCGGCCCGAGCGGCCCAAGCAGGCGTGAACCTGAAAGCGGCCACCAAAGACGGCCACGGGACACAGAGAACAAGCACAGCAGACCCCTCGGGCAAAAGGAAACTCGAGCCCGTCCCAGCACACATGCAGCTGTTTCTGCAGCGGCCGCACGCGAGACCAGCCCCAGCCGCGTCAGGGGGCGTTCCTGCAGGGCCGCCGAGCAGCCACGGACGGACGGGCGGGGGGGGCATGCACGCACCCACTGTGCCCGGGCACGACCACCGTAGCACCGCCACAGAGCGCTATCAGTCCTCAGAGCTGCCCTGAAGGTCACGAGACACCGAGGACACCGGAGGACAACCTGCACACCAGCGACAAGGTCACTACGAGGCACGGACGGGAGAGCTTAAAACCCGCGACACTCATGAAGCGGCCTCACGGGCTGGGAAGCCTCGCCGCCGGCTCCGCATGGCAGGTGAGGGCCGGGGCAGGGTCACCCCCAGGAGGAAACGCCGCTCTGAGGCGCACGCAGCCGCTGTTCTCAGGGAACACACCGAGTGTGGTGCAGACCCCCGGTCTCCCGAGAGAAGGGGGTGGACAGAGACCCCAGAGCGGCGGGAGCATCCTCTCAGCATCCTGGACGCGGGCCCTGGGGTTGGGGCGGGACGGGCAGTGGCCAGCGTCTGCGCGGATGGGAGACGGGCCCAGGCCTGACAGGTGTGGCGACCAGCGCAGCTGGGGTCCCAGCCGAGGGTCGCCCGGCATTTCAGACCCAGGGCTGGACTGACTCGCACGTGGGCTGGCCCCTCGGGGACGACCGGGTGCCCCCGTACCAACACGCGGCACCGGGAGACGGCGGCACGAGCGGGACCCCGGCCCTGCGGGCAACAGGCTAAGGGACCGTGACTCTCCCACACAGCAGGGCTCGACCATGTCCAGGCTGCGCCTCCTTCCCGTCCCGCGGGCTCAGGGCCGCAGGACCACACCGCCCTGGGCACAGGGAGCCCAGGCCAGGGGACAGGCACGCCCGCCGGTGTGAGCCTGGAGCGGCCGCTGCAGGGCTGGGACACACATGGCCTCCTGACGCCGGGAGTCTGGGGACGGTTGGCTCCCACACTGCTGTGAGCGCCACGAGCTTATTTAGGGGTCCGTTCCGTAAGGGAAGGGCAGAGATGAAGACCCTGGCCGAGGCCCCCTCGGTTTATGACGACCGCTGCACGCAGGATCTGTGGTCGCAGCAGCGGGGACGAGGCGGGGGGCCGCTGTCTGAGGCCTCGGGTCTGGTGGGGAGAGCGGGGTGCACGGGGTCAGATGCCTTCGCCCCCAGCACTGGTGGCACTCCAGCCGAGGGGGGCCTGGGGCTCGGGCGAGTGGGCCAACCGCACGGCGCTGCTGGAGGCGGGGGGCAGGCGGCCGCTGCCCCAGCACCAGGTGTGCGGGGAGCCACACGGGGGGAGTCGCCGTGCAGAGTGGCTTCCCGATGACGAAGCGCATCAGCAGAGATCCGTCAGGACCCTGACCACCACGGGTGTGCTTATCACGCTGACCCCCCAACAGCCAGCGCCCTTCCCCCGTCTGAGGCGCTGGGCGCCGGGTCAGCGGCACGTGCGGCCCTCCGAGTGTGTCCCTGGGGGACGGAGCTGGACGCTGCAGCCACTCGCCCTCCTGGCCGCCCCCAGCCCCATCTCACCACGGCGTTGCGCTCCACTCTGGCCCGGATCTGGTCGACTTTGCCTTCTATCACTCGGGGAAAGATGGAAGAGTCCGCTCCTTTGCAGAACAGATAGATTTCTCCTAACAAGGGAGGGAAACAAAGACGTTCACTCATCTGTTGGGAACACGAGATTATCCTTCACATCATGCTTTTACAAAGAAACAAAAACAGGAATGCCAGCGTTGAGAGCGTCCTGAGACCTGTGACCCCGTGCAGTCGGGAGAAAGTTAAATCGTTCTTTCCACAGCCCCAAAGTGCACGGGAAGTTGAGGAGCAGAAGGAAGCCAGTCCCCACTGCTGTGTGGGCCCGGGTGAGGAACGGACACAGGGGCAGGCCCCACGATGAGATGCCGCTGCCGAGTGTCCACCCTCCGCCACCCCAACGAGACCCACAGAACGCCCATTTGAAGCGTCCCCCAAGAGCTGCAGACCCGCACTTCCCCCTGAGAGAAACCGGTCTGGTCTTCCAGGAAAGCAGGGAAACTCTGGCCAAGACCACACAGCCCTCACCAGCCCAGCTGGTTGGCACGTGGCTCCTGGACAGCGTGGGGGCCTGGAGAAGGGCGCCTGAACACAGCGGCAGATCTGGAGCCCAGCCGATCCCAGAAGGGATGCCCCCCTGGGGCCCACGGCGACACATCCCGAACAGCACAGGGACGTCCACAAATGTCCCCAGACTAGAGCACGCTCAGGGCACCCTCTGGCCAGAAAGGACGGCATCACAACGCCCGGGCCTCCAGCACGTAGGAGCCGGACGGGGCCCTGTGGGTCAGGGACCTAGCAGGCGGGAAGCCCGAGCCCCAGACATGCCCCCGCTAAGAGTGTGGGCTCACGGCTGGATTCTGGTCACGAGCCGGGGAGAGTGGGGGCTGGGCTGGCCCCGTGACCAGTCTGGGGGCAGGACCCGTTCTGGACTCTGGACCTAACGTCTTCCAACGTGCTTTACAGCAAGCAGGGCAGTTGAGACGACATCACCATGTGTCTCCAACGCTTTTTTTCTGGGAGAAATCATGAGGATTTATGCTAACGGCTTATGCGCCGCATCAGCCTGTCACTCCCTCACATGCACAGTCCCGGCGGGACTCGGTCATGGACAGTCCGGCGTGAAAATATCCAGAGTGTGAGTCACTTCACTCCGCACAACACGAGAGCTGTTCTTCCCGTCTTTAGACACAGCTCTTCCAGTTCGAGAAGCAAGTAAGGAGCTAGGAAATGGAGGCGTGCCCACGCGGCATCCCCTGCCGTGGAGGGAGCCGTGGCCGAGGCCTGCTCACGGCCCCCCATGCTCTCACTGGCCAGAGGGGCTCGCGGTCTCCCACACCCAATCAGGCCCCAAAACCAGAGCAATTAGCCTCATCTCCAGGGATGCGTGACTCCTTGAGGAACGACCTGTTTAATTAATTATTCAAACTTCTCTTGAAATTAATTGGTTCAGACAGCACGTGCTCTGTCCCGGGGAGCCGGCAGAGCTGCAGGGGGCCCCCGGAAATGGGCGGACGTCTCCCCGCAGAAGAGGGGCCCAGGACCGGCCTGACTGCCGTGGCCACGACTCCTGACGCGGCCCCGCTCCCTCCGGAGCTCCGTGATGCCCTCCCGTGGCAAGATGGCGGGAATTTCTGCAGGTCCCGCCCAGCGGGCGCCCAGTACCCCAGGAAGCACGGAGGGGTGGGCCCTGGCGAGGAACGGCTGCCTCACTCCCTGCGGTGCGGTCCCTGAGCCATGAGTCAGCGGCCAGACGGCGCATCCCAGCCCGTGGGACTCACAGGGCGAGGGGCCAGAGACCTTCCCACCCCGAGCCTTTCCTCCGGGACCCTGCACGGCTTCGACCCTGCGGAGGGCGCGTGTTCTTCAACACGGCGGGTGCCTTTCCCGCAGCTGCTGACCCGAGCGAGAGACTGTGTCCCTGCGTCCCAGGCAGCCTTGCCGGCACGTGACGTCCCGAGACACTCGATGCAACCTCACGGCCCGCGGGCTCAGGGGAGCGGGCTGTGGGACCACGCAGGGACAGCGCCCGGGAGGTGAGCCACAGCGTGCTGCCCACAATGCGTCCAGCCACTTCACGCCGTCCTCTGTAGCCTGAGCAAGACGATGCGCCGTGGCGGCCCCGGAGCACCGGCACCAGGGCCCCGCGTAAGCACATCGACCCTTCGCCCCGGCTAGTGAGCCATCCTGGCAGGCCCAGGGCTCTGCCGCACCTCCCACTCCCCCGCGGGCGCTGTCTGCTCTCAGGCTGCTGGGCTGGGTCTGGCTGCTTCCCGGGTGACTTCCCAGACACAAGCTCAGCCCGGTAGCGCCGAGATTTAAGGAACGGGAAGGAATACGATCCCACATCTCTGGCTAAGAGGCCATTTGGAAACAGCAGGTGCATCCAGGCAACTGGGCGGCACGTGTTCACACACAGCGGGGGCGGGCGCACGGCGGAGACAGGGCGCGCCCCTGTCCTCAGGACGCTCACAGAAGGCAGGCACACAGCTGCCCTGACCCAGGCGACCGGGACGGCTCCCCACTGCTGGTGCGCAGATGCCCTCGGAGACGTCCCCGCAGCAAGACGGCCCTGGGGGAAACGCCCCGCCGGGCGGAGGGCGTCCCCGTGGAAACGTGCACACCACAGGGTGGCCTGAGTGGGGAGCGGGAAGGCAGCTCAGGGGGTCCGTGCTCGTCACCGGACAAGGGTCCGCGGGCACGGCAGGGTCTTCAGGAGGGACGCGGTGGCAGGAGACCGGAAGGCGGCCTGGACTTTGGGCTGCCGTGGGGAGAGGGGACGGCCTGCAGGACCTTCCAACACGCGGGGCCCACAAGGGCGGCACCTGCACCAGGTACGAAGCCCAGGACCCCGCGGCCTGCAGCAGGCTCCCCTCATGTTCTGAGGAAAACCCGCGGTTAGATCCTGTAACTGCTACAGAACGTAAGCATGAGAGGAAGGCACTGCAACACGTGACCCCAAATGAGAGGAAGCCA
>PITA01017955.1:15834-28008 GCA_004023965.1 Spilogale gracilis
AACACGTGACCCCAAATGAGAGGAAGCCACTGCAACACGTGACCCCAAATGAGAGGAAGGCACCGCAACACGTGACCCCAAACATGAGAGGAAGGCACCGCAACACATGACCCCAAACATGAGAGGAAGGCACCGCAACACGTGACCCCAAATGAGAGGAAGCCACCGCAACACGTGACCCCAAATGAGAGGAAGGCACCGCAACACGTGACCCCAAATGAGAGGAAGCCACTGCAACACGTGACCCCAAATGAGAGGAAGCCACCGCAACACGTGACCCCAAATGAGAGGAAGCCACTGCAACACGTGACCCCAAATGAGAGGAAGCCACCGCAACACGTGACCCCAAATGAGAGGAAGCCACCGCAACACGTGACCCCAAATGAGAGGAAGCCACCGCAACACGTGACCCCAAATGAGAGGAAGCCACCGCAACACGTGACCCCAAATGAGAGGAAGCCACCGCAACACGTGACCCCAAATGAGAGGAAGGCACCGCAACACGTGACCCCAAATGAGAGGAAGGCACTGCAACACGTGACCCCAAATGAGAGGAAGCCACCACAACATATAACCCAAAATAATCCAGGGAAATAGCCATTCCTACCTGTGGCAGATTTTACGATCACACTCATTCTCCTTCTTACTGAGTCAAAACTTAAGATTTCCAGCAGTTCAAACCTGAAAAAGAGATCAGAAGTCGCTTTCCTCCCTCTCCGGCCCTCGACGTCTGGCGTCCGGGTCAGCCCCGCGCTTCCAGGGGCGTCCCCTGGCCTGTCCTCATACCCGCGCCGGCGGGGTCCGTTGGGGGGACCTGGGCTCCTGGCGCTGGGAGGAGGGGGCCCCCGGCAACGGTGCCCTGGGCGTGCGACTGGAACACGCGCTGCACGTTCACGCCCTGGAGTCCCGAACACACTCTCACAGGCTGTATCTGAGCTTCCGATCCCAGAGACACACCGGTGTCCTCAGAGTTCATAAAACTCATTTAAAAAGCAAAGAGAACTGACACAGTTGGCTCGTACGGTCCTTGTCAGAAGACCATGCTGTCTGCCAACATCTGAAATACCCAAGGACTTCAGCCACGCCAGAGAGACGGCTCCAGGAACTCCCCGGGGTGCAGGGACCCCAGCCGCAGTGTGGGGGCCGGGGAATGCCCTCCGCGGTGGCCGCATAGCTCCGTGGGCCACCAGGGCCCCAGGGACAAGTCCGTGGCACCGCCCGGGCACCAGCAGCCACTTCGGGTCAGGGGCTCAGCACTCCTGCCGGCGTGGGCGTTCATGTTTAAGGAAACGTTAGAATGCAGGGGTTTCTGCGTTCTCTGGCGCCTCTCTCTGCCTGGACCCGTCCTCGCAGTTTATGTGTAAAGGACAGAGCTCCGAGTCGAGGCTCCAGATACGCCCTCCGTGTGTGGACCGACCTCTGTGACAGACTCGGCCACGAGCACCGAACATGTGGCTCCGGGACAGACGGGAACCACGAGCATCCCGAGCGCCCGTGCTGTGTGCAGGGCGTCCCGGCAGCACCGCGTCACGGGGCCCCCCGGGGTCAGACATCCCCTCGCTGCGGGGCTCCCGCATGAAGCCTCGTCTGGGACGGCTCGCGGGCGACGCTCGGGGCCGCTGGGAGAGGACGGGGAGAGGCGGGGGCGCGGGGCGGCGAATCGGGGCTTTCCCCGCGAAGACCGCGGTCTCGTGAACGTGCGGTGCGCTCACCTTTCCACGTCGTTCTCTCTATTTAAGATCTCCATGTAGTTGTCCTTCAGCCGCAGGTACGTGAAGCCAAGTCTGCAGAGAGGAGGACACACCGGAGCTGAGCGTCCAGCTCTGACGCGCCTCCTGAATGCGTTAAGTCTGGGAACGGAATTACAGGCTAAGGAAATCAAGCTAGCGATCTGCCCACCACCTCGAGAGACTCTCTGAGAGCCAACAGAATCTCGGACCTACTCCGCCCACAGGCCGCTCGGCGTCAGCACGCTCCAGAAGGACAAGGCGGACTTGCCCGTCTACGGGCGGCGGTTGAGGCAGGCCGGCCACACCGCAGGTACAAGGGTCCTGAAGGACTGCCAGCGTCCAGGACGACCTTCACATTTCCCGAAGAGGGAACCGTCATCCAGAGCCACACGCGGTCACCTAACGTCCGTGGAACGGCAACCCCGCAAGGCCCCGCCCGCACACGGGAGCGCTGCCCACACGCCAGGCCCTGCGGTGCACACAGAGCAGGCGTGGCTCTCAGAGACGGGGAGATGGCCACGTCATCCCCACCGAGCTGTGGCCACGGTGATGCCAGGGGGCTGTGGGACCACGCGGACAGAGTGTCCACTCGCCCCAGCACGAGCTAGAAGGCTTCCTGGAGGTGAGGGTCCTGGGGCTGGCGGGAACGGCCCATCCTAACTTCTGATACGCGGTACACTCCGAGTGCTCGTCAGGACAAAGACGACCCGTCGCAGAGTGCGGGGAAGACCGTTCGCACCTTTACCGGAAGTCAGGAGGGCAACCGCCCATCTGGGACCCCGGTGAAGAGCGCCCACACCCCGGGATTCACTGCAAACACACACAAGCGACCTATCTGCACAAGAATTCAGAACAACAGTCCCGAGAGTGCCCGCCGGGGTTGACACAAGCACAGTGGACACAGGAACGGCAGAGCTGCAGACAGAAAAGCCAGCCAGAGCCGGTCCAAAATACCCGATGCCGTGAGGCGAGAGCCGACCAGATGTCACCACCGTGAGGACGGCAGGAGCAGACGCCCGGACACGGACGGAATTACGGGAAATAACGCAGCTGAACAGTGACGGAGTCCAGCAGCGGGGACCGTGGCGTCCCACGCGGGTGGCATGCGGGAGGGACCCCCGTCCGCCACACGGAGCCTCCGCAGGCCCGCCCACCCCGCAGCAGGCGTCCCGGTCCAGGGGCGGCCCCCGGACACTCCAGGACGAGCCCCTCAGCCAGACCCGCCCAGAGACGTACCTCTGGATGCCCTCGACGAGGGCCACTTCGTCAGGAGAAGACGAGATGTACACACAGGACTTCCCCGAGTCCGGCGACTTCCTGGGTCCGTCCACGTCGTCGTCGTCATCCTTCACCTGGATGGTGTGGCACAGACACAGGGCCCGGAAAAACAGCTCCTCTCGCTCCTGGAAAAGCCCAGCACACCCCCCCGCAAATCTACGCTCTATCGGCTTGACGTGCAGAGAGACCACGCCGAAGACACGGAACACGGCAGCGCGTGCCATTGGGGGGGAGGAGCCATGAATGAGTCTTGTCTCTGGGGGCCCTGGGGCGGACTGCACGCGTGGCTTCTCTTCATTCTCAGTGCTTCTGAGTAAGAGAGGCGAGGACATCGGTTCAAGGTCAAAGGAGCTGAGCTCAGCATCCGGAAGCCTGGATGCCCTGGGGGATCCCCGACCGCCTAGCCAGAGGCCCTAGAGTACGGCCGAGGCCGAGGGGGGCCACGGAGACTCTGCCGGGAAGCGCGGTTTCCATGTGGAACCCGTCTGGGGCAGACATGACCGGCGGTGCAGCACACGTGGTCACCGGGGCTGTCACGGCAACGCCCACTCAAGCGTGTGGTCCTCGGTCCCCAGGGGACCCTGCACGGGGCTCCACGGCCACCAAGGTTTTGGGAATGGTCTTCTCACTGACCACGTGACCACGTGACAACGGTGAGGGGACACAGAACCCCCGGAGGTGCTACCGTCCGGAGCCCCAGAACCCGGACGTGTGCGCCCATGCCCCTGTGTGCACGTGTCTGCAGACACGCGTGTGCGTGTGTGTACGCTGGGCGTGGTGTGTGCACATACATCCTCGTGATTGTGAGAGGCGTCTGTGCACATCTCAGTGTAGGGTGTTTCTGCGTGTACATGTGTGAAACTGCACAGGACAAGTCTGTGTGCGTGTGCGTATACGTGAAATACACGCGCAAGGGCGCATGTGCACATGTGACCACACGTCTGTGATGTGCGTGTGTGCATAGGAGCACGTCTGTGTGCATCTCTGTGCATACACACGTGCACGTGTGCTCAAGCCTGAGTGTGCACATGCGTGAGCACAAACACCTGCTGTGCACACCCCTCGCTCTAGCCCGCCACGCGCCCAGTCCTCCCCGTGTCACAGCGGCTTCTTGCACAGTGTGACCGTGGGCTCAGGGGCAGAGAAGGGCGGTGTCCCACGTTCCCGGCGCAGGTGGCTAGGGGATCCAGGAACACGGGGCGGCGGCGGTCTGCCTCGTGCTCGGGGATGGAGACGGCGCGGGAGGGACAGCCCCCAGGGAGCACTGGTGCGGGGGGCGTGGCCACCTACCCTGGCGCCGGCGCCCGGGGAGGAGTCGATCATGTCGATGCCTGAGGCGCCGGGGAGCACCTGCCCGTTGCACACGGCGTGCGGCACGTACACGTGGCCCTCGATGCAGCACTCCTTGAACTCCATGTTGTTCTCCGTGAGCGTGCCGGTTTTGTCCGTGAAGATGTACTGCACCTGCGGACACATGGCGCACCTGCATGGGCCAGCCGGGCTGCACGACCTTCCCAGAGAGGAAGCAGCCACCCGGGACTGAGACCCCAGCGCTCCCCTGGGGAAGGGGCCTCTCCAGACGCCCCCCTCACTGCTGGGGGAACCGCACCGGGGCCGGCTCGCCAGCATCTGCCACGTGGAGCGGTCCCGACCCAGCCGTGCAGGACGGGCACGCGAGGCCTTCCCTCTCCCCAGACAACGCCGGCTTCCCTGTTCTCTCTCCATCTGCGGAGCATGCGCCGCCTGGAGCTGGCCTTCCACCTCCCGGAAAAACACTCGGGGCGGGGAGTCTTGAACGTTCTCCAGGAAGAAAATCAAGGATACGGGGAGGATGAACCTGAGCCTCCTCTGGAAAGCCTGGGAGGCCAAAGCTCACAGTACGTTTAGGGCCCGGAAGGCAGAACTCCAACAAAAGGGCAGCACAGACTTCAGACCGAAACGCCGCCCAGCGTGAAGCCCTCCACTCGATCTGTGCTGCTTGTGTCCACCAGGAACGTCAGTGGAATTCTGGACAACGGGACAGCGCGGGATGTCCCTGCGGCTGAGACCTGCCCGCTGCCCCGACACGCGCCCCGGCACACGCAAGGGGGGCAACGTGGACGGGCCCTAACGCGCAGGAACGCGGCGCCGAGAGGACACCGGTAACACACGGCCGAGTGTGTCGCGGTCTCCTCCTTCGCTTGGTCTCCGCAAAATGTTCTCTCTCGTCTTAATCCCTCTGAGGAAAACGCCTTTTCCCCGTGTGCCTGGTTCTACAGGTGAGCTGTGAGGACGCGGCCGCCGGCCTGCCATCCAGACGCCGCGGAGCCTCTGCGCGAGCCCCGAACAATGAGGGCAGGGAGCAAGCCCGCGGGTGGTGGGCCCCGGCACGGCCGCCATGCTGTCTGGGTAACCGACGCCTTTTCTCAGAGTGAGGATGGACGATAACGATGAACGTCTTGGGAGGCCCCATCTTCTTTTTTTTTAAGTTTTGTTTATTTGAGAGAGAGAATGAGCACGAGCGGGCTGAGGGGCAGAGGGGCAAGCAGACTCCCCATGAGCAGGGAGCCCGACAAGGGGCTCGACTCCAGGACCCCAGGACCCCAGGACCATGACCTGAGCCGAAGGCAGACGTCTCCTCGACTGAGCCGCCCGGGCGCCTCCGGAGGCCCCGTCTTCCGAAACAACCTCCCACAAACCTCCAGAGGGCCGATGTTACAAGATAATTTGACTGAGATAAATCTGCTGTCCTCAGCACTCCACACTGCTCCTGTTTCAGAAACGGGCTTTCGCCCGAGCACGTCTTGGCGCACGCAGCGGGCACCGAGTGCTACAGACCAGCCGTGACAGGTGTAGACGGAAGGCCACCCGGCGCCAGGGTTTCCGTGCGCCTGTCTGGGGCCAGACTCCAGCCCATGGCCGCGGCGTGCCGGATGGCTGCCTGGGAATCCGGGCTCATCGGGAAGTGGTTTCTCCTGGGACCACACAGCTGGGACCCAGGGGGTGACGGCGGTGGGTCCCCCGCTGAGTCTCAGCACGCTTACAGACCTCCTCTCGGGGGCCTCTCAGGGGCCTCGCGGGGGCAGAGCCAGCGGCCACAGCCTGACACGGCCCTGGAGGCGGCGGGCCTGGGCGGCGCGGTCGGCTCAGCCTCCAACTCTTGCTATGGCTGTTGGTCGTGAACGTAAGGCCGTGAGGTTGCGCCCCACGTCGGGCTCGGTGCTCAGTGAGGCGTCTGCTGGACACCCCTGCCCCCTGCCCCCTGCCCGCGCCCCCTGCCCCCCTGCCCACCACGTGCATGCTCTCTCTCCAACAGAATCTTTAACACGGCCTGTTTGCAAAACTACTCCCCAAAATTCTTTGCTTTTTTTTTTTTAAATGAGTGACCTGCCATTTACCAGATGCTGTCTCCTGCAACAAAAAGGCAGAAAAGGGCCGGGCCGGGGCGATGGGCCCTTCCTGAGCCGTGTCGCGGGGAAGAAGCCGAGGTTTGGGTCTCGCAGACAGGTGTGCCGGCTCTGCCCCTCCCCCAGGCAGCCCTGGCTGGCGCCCCTCCCCCCACCGGCCACACGGGGGACACTGCGCCCAGACGCCACACCTGCCCAGCACTCGGCGGGTGGGCGGATGAAGCCAGTGCTCAGCTGCCGAGAGCTCGTCCACCACTGTCAGGACAGCAGGGCTGCAAGGAGGGGTCACTCGGCTCATATTTAAATCGAGGAAAACAACTCGCTCTGCGTGCAGGGAAGGAAATCGGGCTCAAGGGCCGACCACAACACCTGCGCGGTGGGCACTCCTCCAGTCGGCAGCATTAACGCCCGAAAGGAGCGCCGCTCGCCGTGGCCACAGGGAGCCCCTAACAACCAGCCAGCGCAGCTCGCTGTGCGAGAACGGCAGGTTTGGAAGCACCAGAGGCTGTCGTAAACAGGGTGTAACAGGCCAAAGCGCTGTGTCTCCCGAGGCGTGGGCCGCACCTCTCGGAATGAGCCAGAGTGGAAGCCTTCCCACTGGGCCACCTGGAGAGTGAGCCCGTGTGGCGGGAGCACGTGGCATCCGGGCGCTTGGGAACACGGAGGGACACGATCGTCCACAAGCCCGGGGGAGGGTGCCGAAGGTACTGACCTGTCCCAATTCTTCATTTAAATCTGACGTGTTGACCAGAGGCCCTTCCCCCGTGTCCTCGTCAAACATCTCTTCGTCCCAGGTGATGAAGTAGGAGCCCAGGAACTTCTGCATCTCTACCGTGACGTACATGGACACCGGGATGATGTAGTTAAAGAGGACCATGAAGGCCAGGAAGTCCGTGAACGCCCTGAGGAACTGAGAGAGGGCCGTGTGAGTCCCCGCGCCCCGCCGGCGGCTCCGGGCAGCTCCCAGCTTGCGCTGGGCTGTTTATAAATACGGCCCCGCTGCGGTGTTCATGCCGCTGCCCCCACGAATGACCGTGGGAGCCGCCCCGTGCGAACCGTGCCCACACACGCCCACAGGGACACAGGGAGCACCCACGTCTCCGGCGCGGAGGCGACGCATACGCCTTCCAGACTTCTATTACAAAGATGTCGCCAAGACTTGGCGCTCCCCGCCCCGTTCTCGGGACAATGGCCCGCGGGTGTCTCTGGTCGGTGCCCGCGAGGCCACGGTCCGTACCAGGTTCCTCTGTCTTTCTGACTCGGTCTTCTGATTATACCACGGCTCGTCCCGCAGCGGCTCGCTCTGCCACACGTACTTCAGGACGGTGTTTATCAGCGCTTTGCTGATCAGGATGCAGAGGTAGACGATGAGGAACACGTTCATGGACCTAAAACACAGAACAGCAACGGCATGCGCTGACCCTTGCTCAAGAGCCTTTCCCGCGTGTCGGGGCCGACGGGCCGGGAAGACACAGCAGCACGCTGGGACGGACCCCCACGCAGGGGCGCGGGAAGAGGGAGCACAGAGGCTGGCACACACCGCACTTCCTCCCGGGACCACAGCTGTGTGATTCCAGGGGCCCCGGGGCTCACGGCCACGCTGCTGACCGCGCGGTCTGGGGTCTAAGACCCAGGACATCCAGAAGTCAGGTCTTCCGCCATGAAGTGTCAGCCAGGGGGTGCCGAATTCAGAGATGACCACCCGGGAAGGAAGGAGGGAAATGCCCTCTGAACTGGAAAAATACTGAACCCCTGGCCAATGTCCCAGTGGATTCGTAAAGAAGGCTTTCTTTCCCAGTACCTACTTCTAAAACCCATTCACCGGTGTAGACAACTAGAAATGAAACATTCTTGCTTACAGGGGCCCAATCTCCGTTTTCACGTCTCGTATAGCTGTTGATGGACAGAAAGACCCATGGTCCCGGTGGGAGCACCTTGCTGAGAGCAGGCAGAAGACACCCTCAGTGTTCCCAAAGATCCCCAAGCCCCACACAGCTCGGAACAGCTAACCTATAACCCTTTCAAGTCAGGGATACACCTGAACCAAGGGCAAAGACGGCAAAACTCTGGGCCGCCTGTCTCACAGGTTTAACCCCGGCCCTGGCTCGTCACTGCAAGGGTTTTCCCGTTTCACGAAAAGAACCCTGTCTTCTCCGCTTACGCTTTCCTTGGGAAACAACCCAAAGCTACAAGTGACCCAGTTTTGACGTTTCCTTGTGTCGACAAGAGGAGCAGCCAGGACCCCAGACGTCTACACGAGGGGCCTGCAGACGTGGGCTGAGGGCGTGTGGTCACTTGTGTCCCCGCAGAACAAGCCTGTCTATCTAAACACCCAGCACTACCAACCCCCGAGAGACCGCGGCGGGAGGACTCATGACGCCGCAGGAAAACGCCGTCACATCGAGAGGGGCCCGTGACGGTGTCAGGCCGCCGAGCTCCACGCGCTTCAAAGAGACTCACTTTTCTACAGCAGATCGTTTCTGGGACTTCGACTGATAATTTAACGCCATTTTGGTTTCCATGCCTGTGTAGATAGCGACACCTGTGAGGCAGAGAAGGCAAGGTTAGGGCAGCAACGCAGCTGACGTCTCTGGGCAACGGAAACACCGCATCGTGCGCAGAACCAGTCACATTCTGCGGTTCATCGGGCAAACCAGCCGGCCAAGAGGCCACAACGAATTCTTCCAACGCCAGAAACGCTCCTGTCCTGCCCAGAGATCAGCCCCCACTTTCTCCTGAAGCTCAGATTTTACTATATCGGGTTTTCTGAAACAGGGTGCACATGCATATTTTTCAGTTGTCTCAATTAAAAGAGAAAAATAACCCACAGAGATGGGGGGTCTGACCACAGAAAGGCAGCCGCGAGGAGAAACCTGCGGGACTGCGTCGTGTCAGCTCTCTCGTGGGCATAAATTCACGTTTCTGAGTCAGAAACTACAGACCCTCACAGACAGGCGGCCCCCGACACCACTGCCTCGCGGACGGGGGCGACGCGCCAGGGCAGGTCTCCTCGGGCGGACGCCGCGGCCAGGGAGCCCGCCTCGGAGTGCGGTGGTGCCTTCACGTGACACGACGGGCTTCAAGGGCCCTTCATTCTAGAAGCCGCTGGTAACAACTCGCTCACTGAGACACTGATGGTAACGACTCACTCACTAAGACACTGACCAAAGATCTTCTCCGTGTTCTTCAGCGTGGCTCCTCTGAGAAGCAAGTTCTCCGACCCCAAGGGCCTGAAAGACAGGAGGACCAGAGTGGGGCCCGGGGGCAGGCAGGGCGCCACGGTGGGAAATCAGGCCGCTGCCTGAGAGACTCGGTTTCAGGAGGAAATCGCTGAAGCACCGAGCAGCTTATTCGGATCATGAACGTTAGCCGGCTCCGTGGGGAGCGTGGCCCCCACCCTGGGGGTAAGACCTGCGCGGCGGGAGGGCCCGGCAGGTGGCTCCCCGTGGGGCCTGCTCTCCGGCGGGCCTCGTCAGGAACGCAGGCTCCTAGCCCACCCAGCCCGAGGGCCCCGCTCTCCTAGAACAGGGTGCCTGCGACTCGAGAGGCCTCAGCTCCCACCCCACTGGCAGGGGGAGTCCGCGAAGTCTCCTGGGATCTGGTCTGACTTTCAAACACGGGAACACAGTGTGGATCCCCCCACATGGCGGTCAGACCCGCAAGGACCCTCCGTGTGCAGGCGGCCCCGGATGTGGAGCCTCGCCCCTGCCCCTCCTACTCCGGGGGGGAACCGAGGAAGCTAAAGTCACTCACGAAGAACAAGTGGGCCCCAAGCACACAAGACTCAAGACCGAGCAACCGTCCACGTCTCTGCCTTTGGGATTCGTGTTCTCGGGGCTCCCCTCTCAGTGGTTTCCTCATCGCACCTTGTTTCCCAAGAGCAGGATGTCACTCCACTAGCATTCCGTGACCGCGTCGGCAGCGTGAAGGGACGCGTGCTCTCGACTGTTCAGTGCACGAAGCGTCCCGTCGCCTCGGTACGTGGGGGCCCACCGAACCCACAGGCTCAGGCGCACTCCGTCGGGTTAGCCGACGTGGATCGGGGCCACCTCCGGCTGCTGCCCAGGGCACCTGACGTGGCGTGTCGGCCCAGCGTGGCTCGACTCCTGGCCCTCGTGCCGGGCCCGACTGCCACGGACGCTCCCGGGGCCACACACACACCGCTGGGTCCTCCCACGAGGACCCAGCCTCTGCGAGCAGCACGCTCACGAAGCCTACGGACCATCCTTATGAAAACAGATGGTCCTTTTATCAAGTGTCACAAACATAATTTATTTTGAGAAGTACTTCGCTTCTCATTTGGGCCAGAGAACGGACAAGGAGCGCTCTGGGTGGGTGGAGGGCTGGGAAACGTGATTCACCCCCGCGACACCACGGATGCACGAACGCCTGTACCCAAACAGCAGAAGTCCGCCGAACAAGGCGAGACAAGAGTCACTGTCAACACGTTAAGGGCGTCAGTTACAAGCCTCCCAAGCTCTCAGCAACAAGCCCCGTCAGAGCGTGAGGCAGGGCAGGCCGGAGAGCTGACTTGGGGTGCGTCCCAGCGACGGCCTACATCCACCTCAGCCCTCCGTCCTACAACTTCTCACCAGACACAGAAATGCAGGCTGCTTCTGCACAAAAACTGGGGGCGAACCGTAGACTAGCGTCTGCTTCGGGACGAGCAGGCTGGGCCGCCACAGCCTCTCGGAGGCCCCGCAGACACGCGCACGGACGACGGCCACGCACAAACCACTGCCGTGGAACGATTTCGAGAGAGGCCCCAGGCCCTTACACATGTCACCACCGATTTCCCGCCGGGATGATTTCTACTTCTGGGCAACTGCTCTCCTCGACCCACGAGGTCACACCAGGACGTCCACCATCTGGACCCCGCGTAAGCAGAGACAAAAATGGTTTCTCCGACACGGGAGAGCCGAGGGCCACGGAAAAGGTCAGCTCCAAACCCGACTCCAAGTCGCCTTCCCACACTGTCCACCTCGATGACCTCGGCAGCAGGGACCCGCCGGGCCTGGACTCGAGGTCCAGATGACACGCCCGCAGGCCTGGGGACGCGGAGCGCACGTGTCCGGCCGCCGGCGGTCCCGGGAACTGAACTGCGAGCTGGCGGGTGTGGGTCCCCATCCACGGTGGGACAGGTCCCAGACCGCGACGACGGAGCAGGCAGCACGCCCACCTGCCCCCTCTGTGGTCCCGAGATGAGACCTACCCCCTAAATCCACACGGAGCCCAGAATAAAACGGCACCCCTCAGTGATCTCGAGGAGATGCGTATACTCTGGGAAAACGGCCCGGCCTCACGGTTGAAGACACGCTGGTCTCGGCAGCGGCTCGCGGTCAGAGGGGCTCCCAACACTGAGACTACGTTTCCCGAGAGTGCCGTCAGCTTTCCGGGGCAAACAGAGACACTCACGAGAGAAACCAGAGACAACGCGGGACCCGCACCTCGGGAAAAACCCAACAGAGCATCAACAGCCAAAGCCTCGGACGGAAACAGAGGAGCTCACGGTAACCTGCTGGCACAGGGCCTCACCTCACCACGGGCTCGCTCCGGTCGCTGTAGACGTTGATGCGGCCGACGAACCTGGCGACAGAAGGTCAGGTCAGGGCTGCACCGCTGGGGTGGGGGCCAGCACCTGCTGTCCACACCGCCTCCTGCCTCCGGGACGGACGCCGGCTCCACTCCGGGCTGCCTTCTGGCTTCTTCTCCCTTCCTTCTTTTCCTTTCTGCCCCTATTAGCCCATGACTCCAAGGACTTGCCTTAAAACGGGTTCCTC
>PITA01017955.1:28108-42053 GCA_004023965.1 Spilogale gracilis
CACAGTGGGGAGGAGGGCGGTGCCCATGGGGGGTAGGGGGGAGGTGCCCACGGGGACGCCCAGTGAGGCGGGGTGGAGGGCAGGACCAGCCCCAGGGGTCGGGGGGGCGGTGCCCACGGGGTTGGGGGGGCGGTGCCCATGGGGGACAGAGGGTGGGGGGGCGGTGCCCACGGGGACACCGCCAGACTTACTTGTACAGGTCGGGCTGGGGCTGCTCACACTCAATGGTGGCGTGTAAGCCGTCTATGTCTTCTTCAGTATGAAAGCCCTTCGTGTCCTGAACGGCATAGTGAGTCTGCCGAGCGACAAGAAAGGTGAACTCACAACCGGCGAGGGACGTGCACCTTGCCGCCGCCGGGGCCGCACCTGCGTGTCACCCGCATGTCGCCTGCCGCGCCCGTAACAGAGCCCGAGAACGAAGCCTCCGCCGTGTCAGGGAGGGTGCAGGCGTGAACAGGAACGTCCCGTGCCCGTAACAGGAACCACCCTGCGCGTGTCGGCAGTGACGAAGCTCAAGGCAGCAGGAGAAAACGCCTGCACGCTCTCCCACGGGCCGCGCCGCGGGAGCGTCCCCTTCACAACGGGACACTCCCCTGGGTCCCTGTGACCGCTGCCCGCCAGAACCAGACTCGGAGTCAACGCTCCTCTTCCTCCCGTGACGCCCTACTGTGTGCGCCCTACTGTGTGCGCAGCGCTGTCCCAGCATCACAGCTCGCCAGGCGTCGGGGACACGGGAACGTGAGCCCCACGCTCAGACTCCGGACACCACGGTCACCCGACCCTCGCACGGGCTCCCGCCCCCCACGACTTCCGTGGTTCGTGATCGACTGCGCCACGATGTCTGCCCTCTCGGGGTGCACGGGGTTACGCAATGATCTGAGTTATCCATAAGAGAAAGAAACACCTCTTTGCTGCCACAAAAACCCCACCACTGAGTGCCACATGCCAAAGCCTCGCCTGCGGTCCCCCAGCCGCGCCCACTTTCCTAAACTCTTCAGAAGCTCCCGTTTCTTCAAAACAACAAAATCCTTAAAATAGTGGTTGTTCTACTCGTCTGTGACGTTAACGCTCTGTAGCACCAACCAGCAGCACAGAATTCCATACTGAGTATAAGAAATCAACTCTAAATTCAGAAAATCCTCGTTAAGGCATCTGAACAAAAGGATGCTCATTAAAGTGATAATCCTCAAAACCCTCGACTCTTGGGTGACTTTTCACATAATTTCAGTCTAGCAAAAACACTAATTTTGATGATTAAACTGAAAAATTTCCCAATT
Source organism: Spilogale gracilis (assembly GCA_004023965.1). Taxonomy (NCBI): domain Eukaryota; kingdom Metazoa; phylum Chordata; class Mammalia; order Carnivora; family Mephitidae; genus Spilogale; species Spilogale gracilis. The sequence continues at coordinate 29,386 of PITA01017955.1, forward strand.
CCCACCATCTACTCCTTGCCTGCAGGTCCCTCCACCCAATGACATAGGTAAGAACACAGGGTCCCCTCTGTTAACCCGAGGGGGTGGCAGGTGTGGCGCCTGAGTGGGAACAGGGAGCGGCGGGCCGGGGGGAGAAGCAGAGTCAGGAGCTATGTGGCCAGCGCAGCTCCCTAGGTGGCTCCGTGACCCCCGGGGACACGGCTCTCAGCCACGGTGCCACCGCGGCCGGCCACACCGCGTCGCTGGCACAGTCCCCCATGCGGGGCCCCAAAGGAAAGGCGCAGCACCTTGTGACTAGACTCTCCGTCTAAGCTGGCGGTGGTCACATGGCAGGTTCCGTCGCTGCGGCTGCTGGACAGGAAGATCAGGTCGCAGGGGAAGGTCTCGTCCTCCTTGACCATGACAATGTCCCCGACCTGCAGGACAGACAGAGTCTCGGTGTGGCAGTCCCCAGGGCACACGGGCCTCTTCACCTGCAGGGAGAGGCGTGGGGGTGAGGGTGCTCCGGGGACGACTGCTCGCCTGGGATTCTACCCAAGCCATAGAAAGACCAGCTGGGGGTCTTGAAGGATCAACGTCAGACGCATGAAGCCTCAAAGTGTATTCAAAAACACAGACTCCCGTACCCGATGATCCTCGACTGAGACCAAGCTGGACAAGTTTAAGTGTTTTATTCATGAGTCTAAGTGGGGATTACTAAGATATTCCTTTAACTGGTGGGGGTGAGCAGCTGTACAGAGGAGGGGGCAGGACGTGGGGCCAGTCTCCAGATGCAGCCTATAGGATTGCATTTACATCGTGACGGTCTTGAAGTAACCAGCCCCTAGAGACGGACCACTGGACGCTGTCCTTGAACAGCCTCGGGCACCTCCGCGGGCCTGGCCCTCCCTCACCTGGCCAGCCACAGAGCAGACATGTCCCACGGGAGATCAAGACATTGAAAGCGTAATTTTCTGTTAACAGGTGCACAGGGTCCCCCAGCATTTCATCCCAGACCCCGGGACGGCCGGGAAGCCATCGCCAGTGTAGGCAGAGTGAGGGGGGCTCAGTCAGAAGTCCTAAAACACCTGGACAGGAATATTAATAAACAAAGAAGATGCAGGGGGCACCTGGCAGGCTCAGCTGGTGGAGCACGACCCCTGACCTTGAGGCTATGAGTTCAAGCCCCACAGTGGGCATATAGAGTACTTAAAAAAAAAAATCTTAAAAAAAATGTTGCAAAAACTTTTAAAAAATACACACGATAGTGTACATAATACACGTTGGACGAGGTTCCCAAAGGTGGACCGTGTGCTGGGGACATGTGAGCAGGCCTTCGGGGGTCTCGGGTTGGGTGGAGTTGGGGTTGGGGTGGGGAGAGGGGAGGAGTGGAGGGTGGGGGTGGGGGTGGGGGATGGGAGGGGATGGGGTGGGGGACGGGCCTGGGACAGGGCTCAGGGGACTTCTGAGATGAGTCGCAGGGGGCTGAGGAGGCGGCGGGAGGGTGCAGCCGGCCTCTGTCCCCGGGCTCGCGGCAACTCCTCAGGGACAAGCCCGAGCAACCCCAGTGGGGGCTCCCGGCCGGCGAGCGCGGTGTGAAAACCACCGCGGGAGGGCCGTGAACAACCGTCTACACGGACACGGCTGGTGAGGTCCGCTTACAGCTCACCGAAACCGGGAAGGAGAACGCCACCCTCAGCGAGCTTCCTGTTCCTCGTCTGCGTTTCCAGCTCGTGGAATTCGCCGCAGTGAGGTTCCTGACAGCGTCCTAGAGCTCCTCCCCCCAGACCGGCTGGACAGACAACCCTGGGGGGCTACGAAGCTAGGCTGCTCTAAAAGAAGGCTTGTTACCACGTCAACTGAGGAAAAACGGAAGTTCAGGCAACAGCAGCAGGTGCTTAGCTTTCGGGAGAAGGGGCGCAGGCGGCCTACAGCCAGCGGAGAAGCAAGTCCAGGCCTGGGGCCGGCGACAGCGGGCCCTGCTTTCCGGGTCGGCTGTTCCCAGTCTGGGCGACGCCCGCGCGGCTTACCCGCAGCTTCCGGCTCTGCTTCCGGACCAGCCTGCCGTGCTGGATGAAGTGCACGGGGCACTGGTTCATGGCATTGTCCGCCTTGTGGCGCAGCCAGTCCTCATAACCCTGCAGGGGAGAGAAGACACCCGTGGGGCGGGGCCGAGGCTGCGGGGTCCCGGGCCCTATGCCCGCCGCTCCGGACGTGCTGGACGGGCTGCCCCCGCGGGCACCCTGCCTTCAGCTCCGGCCAGGGGACCAGCGAGGCTGCGGCGAACCCGGAAACCCTGCGGGAAACCCAGTGTTTTCCGACACCCAACACCCACCCGCCCGTGAGTCCTGCGTTCCCACCTAAATGGACCCCCATCTCCTCACGTCGTGAGGGCCCAGGCCGCCGTGCTGGCCCATCCCCCTCCAGGCGGTTGGCCCCGTGTCCCGTGCCTGCCGTGATGGCCCAGGAGCGCCACTTCCCCCCGGTGTTGGACTTCTGAATGTCCTCCTGGGGACACGTGTCTACCGTCCGTGCTCGAGTCCACCAGCTGCTGTGGGCACCCTGGCCGGGGTCTCACTCAGGCAGGACAACCGGGGTGGGGGTCTCCCGTTCCCCTTCCTGCAGGCCCAGGCATGGAGTCTCACCTGGTTCCCTGACCCAGTGAGTGTGTCCCAGGCCCCCCAGTGCACGTGTGCAAATTTGTGTGCAGGGGCTCAGGGGAGGAGGGTGTGAGCTGGCTCCGCGGGGGTGCTCAGTGCCTGCTGGGAAAGGAGGGGGAAAGCCCGGGGAACAGCATGGCGGGGCAGAACTGGGCATAGGTGGGGACAGGGGCCAGGCCGGCCCAGAAGGCTGAAGAGAGTGCAGGGCCTGCAGAAAGCCGGGCAGGGAAGGCGGGTGGGCAGCCTGGGAGGGCTCCAGGCCAATGACCGCCTCACGGAAGTCACCGGAGATGTGACAGAGGAGTCAGAGGCTGGTCAGAGGCCATTCAGGGCCCAGTGGGAGGGGGCACATCTGGAACTAGCCGGTGCCAGGCTCCCCAGCGGGGGCTTCCGAACTTGCAAGCAAGGGCATCAGAGCCCCTGGATGTGTGGGCTGGGGTCACCAGGGAACCAGGGCTGAGGTGGGGAGTCATCCAGGGCAGGAGCCAGAGCAGGGCGGTGTCCTGAGGTCAGGAGAGGTGAGGAGGAGAGGGACGGGGGGCAGCTGGAGGGCTAGGAAGCCAGGTACCCCCAGGACTGGGGTGAGGCGGCTCGGGAGTCGGGGGGAGGCCCCACAGGAGTCTGGGGCTCCCTCTCCCCCGCTTTGCCTGCCTGCACTGACCGCCGGTGTTAGAGAGCCGCTGTCTCGGCCTCCACACCCCTCCTGAGGCCCACACGCGGCGCTCGACGCCAGCCGCTCGGGGAGAGGGAGGGTCATTCTCCCACAGTTGCGCAGAGAAGAGAGGCACCGACAGGGCCCGCCTCTCAGAGATCTTTAAGGACGACCCCCACACTCAGCCTCTCCGTTCTGCTCCCCTCCCCCTTCCCGCCCGTCCTCCTCCAAAGGGCCCTCCCTGCTCACAGGCAAGCACACTGCTGCTCTAAGGGTCACGACGCGTGAGGACAACCTCCTGGCCATCTCCTGTCACTCAGCGTGCCGTTCCCACGCCGCGGGGCTCACTCACTCGAATCGCGGCCGTGCACCCCTCACACGCACAAGTGTGCCGCCCGTCCCCTCACCCAAGGACACCTGCCCTGGTTTTCCCACCCCGGACTGGCCTGCTGTGAGCGTCCCCGGACCGTCACTGGGTGTCTGTGGCCAGTCCTGGGAGGCACATGAGGTGTGCTAGCTGGGCTGGCGGCTTCCCCACCACGGGCCTCCCCGTCGCCGGCCTCCACACCGCTGGCCTCCCTGCTGCCGGCCTCCCCACTATCAGCCTCTGCACGGCTGGCCTCCCCGCTGCCGGCCTCCCCACTATCAGCCTCTGCACCGCTGGCCTCCCCGCCGCCGGCCTCCCCACCATCAGCCTCTGCACCGCTGGCCTCCCTGCCGCCGGCCTCCCCGCCACGGGCCTTCCCAGACGGCGCCAGCATGCTCTGCCTGCAGCAGGTGCCCGCGCCCGGCCACGTCATCTCCCCTGGCTACCCTTCAGCCTTTTACACCGAAAAGCCAAGCTGGTGGGTGTAAGTAAGGTCATTTTGTTCGAACCTGTCCTTCCAGACTACTGGCGAGGGAGACAGAAAACCCAAATTGAAACGGCTTCCCTACGCGCTCCTGAGCAGTCGTATTAAGCTACTGGTGCAGAAGGGCGCGCTGCCGGCCGCGGCCCGGGGGTGCCCCCCGCACACGCACGGGACGGAAACCGGGCTGCCTTCTACACTCTTCCTCAACCCGGAGGAAATCACGCTGCACCTTGACCTTGACCTGCACCTTGAGACCTCATGATCTCAGGGTCCTGGGATCGGGGCCGCGTCGGGCTCTCTGCTCAGCGGGGAGCCTGCTTCCTCCTCTCTCTGCCTGCCTCTCTGCCTCCTTGTGATCTCTCTCTCTGTCAAATAAATAAATAAAATCTTTAAAAAAGAGAAGACTAACACCAGAAAAGCACGGCTTTGGCAGCAACAACTGAACCGTCAATAATTTCAGGAGAAACTGTCATTCTACAAACTATCCAGATCTCTCACATGAAAGGTTGACCTATCAACCCTGAAATACAAATGTCATTTGCTTCAAGTCTGCAGCGGATAAGGACTTATTTTGGGAACATACAATGAGTTCTTGCAACTTGTCAGTAAAAAGACAAAAAACCCAGTTTTAAGATGGATGAAGGATCTGACGACATGTCTCTTCAGAGACACACACAACGACCAAGAAGCAGGGGAAATATCCCTGTATCATCAGCCACCCGGGGAACGCAAACCCAAAGCACACAGCGCTGGTCGGCGTCCCCACCGCAGGGCATGCCGTCCCAACAGACGCAGATCGGTGGGGGCCAGGGGCTCGGGCAGCAGCCGCGCTCACAGGCACCGGGCCTCCTTCCAGGGGGAAGGGAGTTTTCTGGAAGCAGACAGAGGTGAGGGCTACAGCTCTGAGATGGTCCCATGGCCGCTGAGACGCAGTCTTCTCACTGTCCGTGACCGGGCCCGGGAGAAGAGCCCGAGGCAGGCCGCGAGGCAGGAGTCTGCAGGCTCGCTTAGGAAACCACAGCCCAGACCCCGCACACAGCGGGTCCTCGCGGTCCCGACAGTGCAGAGCGTGCACAGGCAGGAGTGCTTCCAAAACCAGACCCCGTCCCTGGCTGGTCCTGAATATGAAAGCCCTGGTTTCCTCCTCAGACTCCCAGGACACCACCCCAGCTGCGACCTCACTCATCTCCCTTCTTTTCACTCAAGTGTCCATCTAAGACTTATCGAGATGAATTTCTAGAACCTTGCTAAGTTTCCCGTGAACTTAAAACACAGATCACTCTGCTCTGGGTGAAAGACGCTGCGTGACAAGACGGCGCCCTCCTCCCTCTTCTGTGCAGATGTCCTACCTGCTTGATGGCCGTGACGGTGATGACGAAGAAGAGCGGAAGCCCGCTGGTCACGGGACTCGTGGGGGTGTCGATGATCAGCTGCAGAGAGAGGAGGGTCACAGAGGCAGCTTGAAGCCCGTCCCGGCGACCGCACGCGGGCTGGAGGGCCCACAACGCCAACTACAACACCTGCTTTTATTTTAAACGCACTTGCCCCCCACTAGAGATAAATCCGATGAGGGGTCAGTGGCCCTATTCACCGTGACACGGAGGGAGGGCTGCCCGGGACGGGGCCTGCTCAGGAAGGCGGGCTGACTCGGCGTGCGCTTTATTTCACTGCCCTGCCTCTGCTCCCAACGCCCAGTGACGTGACTGGGGGAAGTTAATGTTGGGGACACTCTAACAGTCCCTCTGCCTCTCCTACATGACAGAAGTGAGGTGGCCAGTCCCAAACCCCGTCAGATGGCCGCTCCCTCATTCAGACCTCACGGTGGTCCTCTCCCTTCTTGCTCTCCCCCACTTGCACTTAGGGGGAGGGTCGCCCCACAACGCTTCGCCGGGCAGCCGAGTTTCTCCTCAAGATGGGGGGCTCCTGACTTCCCCTCGAGGACTGGACGGCGGCCAGAACCAACCCCAGGGCAGACTGCCCGGGTCTGCTTCAGCCTCGACGCCCCCCCGAACCCACACAGCCGTGTGCGAAGGAAACCGATGGGGGGCTCCCGGCCCTGCTCGTGCTCGTTAGCAAAGCCCAGTTCATCTCCCGAGGAAAAAGGGTCACTGCGTAGATGTTACACTGGAGGCGATGAAGGACAGCCGGCCTTACCTGTACCAGAAATATGATGAGAAAATAAAAGTTGGCTATTCTTCTGAATTGTTCAAATAAGTTCTTCGGTATGAAGTTCCAAAACGTGTACTGTGTAAAGGAAACACGGAACCGTGTCACTGTGACGAGACTTAACCTCTTCACAGTGTTTACGACACGGTCACGGCCCGTGGCCACGCACAGAACGCTTGGTTCTCGACACAAACTCACGAGTGCACGTCGAGAGCGCTCCTGCTGCGAGCACCCTTCGCCGCGAGAACGCGCGGCCGACACGGAACGTGTCACCCGACCCAGGCGGCTCCGGGCCCCGCGAGGGAGCCTCACAAGAGTTTTACCCTTCGAATACGCTTCATAAAACATATCCTCCCATTGTGAACACGTACGTGTCCGACGTGCCTCCCTGACTACTTCCTTCTCTTCTGTCTTGCAACAGCGTCACTAGCCGGCCATAGGACGTGGCCCCCCAGGCCAGCACCACGAGGCGGTCAGGCCCCAGTGCGGAGACGGCCCCCCACTCCCCTCCTCGTGAGCAGAGAGTGGAGGGCGGACAGGGAGGGGAGCAGCCAGACACTCCACACTTCTCATCCTGGACTCAGGAGGAGAGATTCCTTACCTTCTGTTGTTAGAACAACAATGTCCCGGAGGTCACTGTGTTGGTGCTTCTCTGTTAGCCCTCCGCGTCCTGACCGACCCCACAGCGACCGACCCCCCAGCACCCTTCCCGCCTGCGTCCGACCCCCCAGCGCCCTTCCCCTCCATGTCCGAGCCCCCAGCGCCCTTCCCCTCCGCGTCCGAGCCCCCAGCGCCCTTCCCCTCCGCGTCCGAGCCCCCAGCGCCCTTCCCTTCTGCGTCCGAGCCCCCAGCGCCCTTCTCTTCCGCGCCCTGCCGGAGACCTGGCCTCCGAGCGCTATCTGGCCAGCATCTCCTGGTCAGGGGCTTGTGAAGAGCAGGAAACCGAGTTGTGAATTCAGAGTTCGCTGCCGGCCTTGCTCGGATCGTTCGTAAGACCCACTCGTTCTGCTGGGAGTTTTCTTTGGGATTTTTCCACACAACCTTCATGCCTCTTGCTCTGTTCCTTCCTGCCCAGCCTGCCCACCCGCAGCCCCTCCCTTCCTCGCCGTATCGGCTGCGCCACCCAGTGAAGCTGCCGCCCAGGGCGGCGAGAGGGCACGCGGCGTCGTTCTCCATCCTGGGGACGCGTGGCTGTTCCCCGCGGCAGGGGTTGCGCGCTGTGGGGGCGTCCCAGACGCGCTCCATCAGGCGGACACTCTCAGGCTCTCGCAGGCCATGGAACGAGCCGTCGGAACGGTGCTTTCTTCACCTGAGTGCAAGCAGACTGAGAACCAGGCAGCAGGTCTCCTGGTCAGAAATGTCGCCCAGACACTAAGAGAAGGGGGACAACACACACCTAGAGCTTCTTCACCTCAGTTTCCCCGTCAGAAAAAGGCAAAAAGAAACAAAAAACCCAATCCTAACTGCCAAGTCTCCCAAAACACGAGCAATGCCTTCCCCCCCCCCCCCGCAGCCCCTAGAAAAACAAAAACGAAGTCATGCTTTGAATTCCTCATGTGCCCCCTGCCTCAGGGTCACTGCCCGCTCTATGGGATTCAGAAAACATTTCCTCTTTGTTCCGCAGCGAGACACGTGGCCTGTGTGGAGTCAGGCCCTGTACCGACCCAGTCCTGACACTCAAAAATCAAGTGGACTTGAGCACCTTACGGAAGGACCATGCTCTGGTCTTTCACGTGTTATGTCCCTACTCGAGCGTGAGCCCTGAAGGAAGGAGGCTGGGATCAAACTTCCCGCTCAGCCTGGTACTAAAAGCATCGTGGGGACATTAAAATTCCATACAAGCACAAGCAAGCTTCCTAAATTTTTAAGAAAGATAGTTTTTCTCTTAAATGGCCCATAATGAAAAAGCCAGTGACTTTCCACCAACTTCTGAAGGAGATTTTAAAAGAAGCCCAAGTCATGAAGCAGTCAGAGCACTCGTGCCTGCATCCTGCGCGTCCGCGACCCGCCTGGAGACCCCCGTGCTCCTTCACAGATCCCCCGACCCAAGACGGAACCGTCTTTAAGGCCCCACCCTGTAAAACCGAACTTACTTCCCAGCACCCATGCGCGTGCTCACGACCCATGAGTCAGAAACGTCCCCAAGAACCTAGCACACGTTACTCAGTACCAAAGCCACATTCGTGGAAAAGCTCCTACTCAAAACCCCGCCTTCTCTCCCCTGAAGCGCCTACAGGAGAAAACCCAGAACCGGGGGGCGGCCCCGGAGGCACTCGGGGGAGGCGCAGGCACTGGGGACAAGGGCCTGAGAGACTCGTCACACCCCCTCAGACCTGTTGAAACACTCGTCTTATGTGCGCAATGAAACAGAACACAAACACAATGTCTGCTGCTTCTGAATGGGAGGGGCACGGGGTCTTGTCCCGTTGGAGCCGCCGGTGCTGGACGCCCGTCAGCCTCCTGGACGTCGCGGGCCCAGGGCCAGCTCGGATCTGGGGCTGACCGTCCCTCCGATGGCCGCTTCCTGTACTCAGGCGCAGAGACGCCCTGCACGGGCTCAACCCGACGCCTCGGGTCCTCTTACTTCACAGGATAAATCACCGCAACAGGTCATTACCGCCGATGACGAACACGGCCAGAAAGAGGGTCACTGGTCCCGGACGGCGTGTGGCAAGAAAGGGGAAAGCCCAGTGAGCTAATCTGAACGCGTGTGGGAGCGCAGGCAGGATACCGGGTGACACGTGAGGTCGGAGAGGCCACCGCACACGCTCCGTCCCCCTGACGTCCGGGGGCTGAGTGGGCAGACACGGGGCCATGCTGTCACGCGCTCCACGGACCCCGGGGCGGTATCGGACCCCAGCTCCCACGCCGTCCGGGCAGCAGGGGGCACGCAGTCCTGAGGGTGCCCGGGTTCAGCCCGACGCGGGACGGCACGGGACAGTCGCTCTTCCTCGCCTCCCTCTCACACCGCGACCACTTCAGGCGGGAGCGTCCGCCAGCAGGACTCCGCACCAGCACCCAGCTCGGTCTGTGGCGGTCGCGGTAGTTCCGTGAGCCGCTGGGAGCGTGGCTCAGGACCACTTGGGCTGCCCCAGAACCGTGGTGGAAGGAAACCAGAGGTAAGCCCTGGGCACCGCTCTCCGCCGACAGGTCGACTGAGGACACTGGGAAGCCGCCTCCGTGGGCCCAGAACAGGGGCCCAGTGTCACAGCCGTGCACGGAGCCCGGCCTGCCCTGGACGGTCATCACGCATGGGGAGCTGAGCTTCCTTGTCCACGTAGGACTGGGAGCCCAGGACGTAGCAAACAAAATTACACCCATCCTGGATCCCTGAGGTTAGAAAAATGAGCAAGCGTCATGATGAGCCAGTGAGAGGCAGTGCTGGGGCCACAGGGGCCACGGGGAAGGTGCGGGCTCAGGGGCAGATGCACAGCTAAACATCAGCTCACGGGCTTTGTTCCGAGGCTGTTCCTTCCCCAGCGGGCCGGGTTTCGCAAGGAGCAGTGGCCTCACTCTGTTGTTCCGGAAATGGGGGACGCTCAGACAGCCCCCAAACACTGTGCATCCACATCTGACTGGGAACGGTGATCGTCCTGGCCAGAGATCAAATGTGACGCAGTCTCCGTGGAGGAGGCTCAGTGAGCACATCCCTGAGCCTGATGGTGACCGTGTCCCGAGGCCGAGCCGGACGCCGGCGGCTTCAGAGCCTGCAGTGCAAGCCCGCGGGGCCGAGGAAGCCAGCGGCCGGTCCTGCTCTCGGCTCTGGGATCTGCCTCCCTGGGAGCTCGACAGGCACCGGCTGTGGGGCTGTGCACGGGGTCAGCAGCACAGGCAAGGGGACGCCCTGCGCTGAGGGCTCGTTTCTCCTTCCTCCGACACACACTTGCCCAGGGCGTCTCCCCCAGAAAGGAAACCGAACTCCCATCAATCCCCGGTCGCCACGATCGGCCCTCCCACGCAACAGGTCAGAAGTCGAGCACAGCGAGGATGGCTTTTCCACCCGCGTGGGGAAGCTCTCCTGAGCCTGCTGCGCGAGGCTTCTGTGCGCGAATGACGTCATCGCTGGTGGTCTTCGTGTCCTTCCCCAAAACTGTAGATACGTGACACACACCCTCCCTCGGGGACTTAGACTGCACCAAGTGTTTTTCCCAACCCTCAGAGCTGCTGTCCAATTAAAGCGATTCTGCGCCCTAGATGCAGCCAGACGCCGTGGCCGCCGTCCGCCCCGCTAACAGCTCGGCACGCAGTCCTTGGCCTTCTGAGCGCCTCTCCCATAGCAGATTCCAACTAGCAACCGAGGTCATGCTGTATGTACGTAACTTCTCCTTAAATTACTCGCATCTGTCCCGTGGACAGCTCTCCGAGGAAGGGCAGGTCCTCTCGGAACCAAGAGGACGCAGGGCTCTTCCCACTCTGAGCGGACACACGTCTGTGTGGCCTCAGCCGGACCTGCCCCTCGCAGGAGCGCTGGCCCGGGTTCCACCGGCTCTGACGGAGCTTTCCTGGGAAGGACCCACTGAGCGAGCCCGGGGAGCTGCGAGCCGGGGCGCTGCACGTCCGTCTGGAGCGCTCTGCCCCAACCCATCAGAAAGGGAAGCAGCACTGGGTGGGGGGGGCAGGGCGGGAAGGGCAGCTGGGGACAGTGCTGGACCCCAGGGACAGAGAAGGCAGGAAGACGGCACAGCACATAAAATCACTGCGGAGGGATTTGAAAGGAAAAAATGAAAAGAAAGTGGTTCTACGACTTCAATCAGAGCACAGAGTCAGGAATCGGGCCTAGAGGTCACTGCCTGGGGCTGTCTCCCCTAAAACACTGATGGGGTTTTTCGTCCTAAAGACAGCGTCCTAACCGTCCAACTATATTCCACCAAATGCATCAAGAAGGCCCCAGTCAGCCATGGGCCCTGTCTTCCAGAAGGTTCCTCCGCGCTGCTCTGTGCAGAACTTCCCACGGCGACCCGAAGGCCCGGGGGGCTCCTCTGTCCCTGGAGGGACAATCCAGCCATAGCGGGAAGCCATCGGGGGCCAAAGGGCCCGACAGTGCTGCCAGCGGGACACTGAGCAGTGTGGGCGGCCTCAAGCCCCGTCATGTGTCCCCACGGGCCGCCCCTCTAGCTCACGCGGCCCACGGCACGACGTCCAACGCACTTCCTTGATTCTTGAAGCATCTGAATGGCACAGGAGCTGACTCTTAGGACAGTGTTTGGGATCCCTTGTCTGTGTTGGGCACACCGGTGACACGGTCTTCAGTGCGCCCGACCTGAGACCGCGTCAGGTTCACATAGGTCACCACAGCCACGGACCCCCACCCCTGCCCCCGGGAAGGTCCTACTCGGCCACGGGTCCTGGCAGGGATCTCTCTGGGCGACCACGTGCCACGGGCATCAGCTGGGATTTTCGTGGTGAGCAGGCTGCTTGTCCACATGGTGATTCTGGTGACTGAGGTTATCACAGTCGTCATCATGGATTTTCTACTGCAGTTTTAGATAAAACTGTTCCATTTTAAAAATGGCCTTGAAGAGCACAGCTTTTCTCAAGATTTCTTCCACTTTAAACTTAGGACCATCTTCGGTAGCTCACAGAGGAACCGAGCAGGTGTGCCGCACACATCTAGCCACGGGGGCAGCCACGGGGGGTTCAGAGCTGGCTACTAAATTCCGCAGCCCTCCTGCAGAGCCACGGACCGGTGACAGCAGGGCTGTGACGCGCACCTCCGTGCTCCCACGCTCGGTCGAGGGGAACTCGCGTGGAGTGATGACGTCCCCATCACGGCCTCCCGGAGGACTGGCCACACTGACGCCCCGACAGTCACGTGCCCAGTGTTCCTGTTTACAAGGGGCTGCGCGCACCTCCCGCCGGCAGGACCTCAGTGCTGTCTCTACGGACGAGGCGGCCCTGGCCGGGGGCACGTGGGATGAGCACGTGGCCTGACATCGAGTCCATCAGTGGCGGCAGCAGGCCTCCCGGGCCCGTGGCGTCATTCAAGAGCCGTGAGGACAGGTGGTCCAACACGGAGGCACGTCTCCCCAGCCGCGGGGACAAGCCGTGGGGCGACTGGGCCAGGGCCATGGAGACGCTAACCGCAGTGCTGGGGGGGACAGCGGCCACGGCAAGAGCCCCAGGAGCATAGCGGGAAATGCCGTCCCTGGAGGGCCCATGGGAAACCAGGTCCCAGACACACGCTCACCTTGGAGGAGACGATTCTGTTGTCGGGGTGTCTCTGGGGGATGTAGGCCTCAGCACCTGGAGGGGGTTCCCTGTGCCCCACGTAGATGGTCCGACTGTCCACCCAGTTCTCTTCTCCAGCACACTGCGGGAAACAGAGGGTGTGAGCGGGGTGAGAGCCCCCCCACGGTGCGC
>PITA01017956.1:0-41827 GCA_004023965.1 Spilogale gracilis
CAGGGGTGCATATATATTTTTGAATTAGTGTTTTTGTATTCTTTGGGTATATACTCAGTAGTGGAATTACTGGACTATACGGTAGTTCTATTTTTGATTTTTTGAGAAACCCCCATTCTATTTTCCGCAGTGACTACAGGAGTTTGCATTCCCACCAACAGTTCACGAGGGCTTCTTTCCCCCCACACTCTCACCAACGCTTGTTGCTTCTTGTGCTTTTGATTTTAGCCCTTCTGACAGTTGTGAGGTGATATCTCATCATGGTTTTGATTTGTATTTCCCTGATAATGAGTGGTGTTCAGCATCTTTTCATGTGTCTGTTGGTCATCTGGATGTCTTCTCAGGAGAAATGTCTATTCATGTCTTCTTTTTTTTTTAGGATTTTTTTTTTAAAGTAATCTCTACATCCAACGTGGGGCTTGAACTTACAACCCTGAGATCAAGAGCCACATGCTCTACTGACTGAAGCAGCCAGGCACCTCTCTTCTGTCCATTTTTAATTGGATTATTTGTTTGTGTGTGTGCTGAGCTGTAAAAGTTCTTTATATATTTTGGACACTAATTCTTTATCAGATATAATATTTGCAAACATCTTCTCCCGCCCGTTTGGCCAGTTGCCTTTTAATTTTGTTGACTGTTTCCTTTGTTGTGCAGAAGCTTATAATTTTGATGTATCCCAACAGTTTATTTTTGCTTTTGTTTCCCTTGCCTCAGGAGACATATCTAGGAAAATGTCACTATGGGTATGGCCAATGGCAGAGAAATCACTACCCGTGTTCTCTTCTAGGATTTTATGATTTCAGGTCTCACATTTAGGCCCCTAATCCATTTTGAGTTCATTTCTGTGTATGGTATGAGAAAGTGGTCCAGTTTCATTCTTTTGCATGTAGCTGTCCAGTTTTCCCATCATCATTTGTTGAAGACACTGTCTTTTTCCCACTGCATAATCTCATCTTCTTGTTGAAGATCAATTGGTCCATAATCGTGGGTTTATTTCTGGGTTCTTGATTCTGTTCTATTGATCTGTGAGTCTATTTTTGCACAAGTACCATACTGTTTTGATTACTACAGCTTTGTGGTATATCTTGAAATCTGGGATTGTAACACTTCCGGTTTTATACTTTCTCAGAACTGCTTTGGCTCTTCAAGGTCTTTTGTAGCTCCATATAAATTTTAAGACTATTTGTTCTAGTTCTGTGAAAAATGCTGCTGGCATTTTTCACAGAACTAGAATTGCATTAATCTGTAGATTGCTTTGGATACTACGTTCATTTTCATAATTTTATTCTCCCAGTTCATGAGCATGGGATAGTTTCTATTTGTTTGTGTCATCTTCACTTCCTTTCATCAATGATTTTTATGTCTTCAATATTTTAAACAAACTCATTTAACACGTTTTAATAGATCTTTTCATTATCTGAACTCTTGAGCATCTAATCCTATCATTGTTCTGTTTGTTGATTTGCACATGTGTATTTTATAATTTTGTATTGTGAGGTCATCTTCAGTAGGCTTTCTCTGAGAAGTTTTGAAGGGTGAATGGATGGTCATTCAAAACAGATTTTCACTTTGGCTTCTGCCAGTTGGCCCACAAATATCACCAACTCCAGACTCCTTTTTTTTTTTTTTAAAGTTTTTTTTGTTTGTTTGTTTTTTGTTTTAATAATCCAGTACTCCTCAATTCTCATCACCTATTTCACTCAACCCTCCCATCCTCCTCCCCTCTGGTATCCTCCCATCAGTTTGTTTGCTATAGTTAGAGTCTGTCTCTTGGTTTGTCCAGACTACTTTCATGTTAATTTCTGACCTTAAGGGTCCCTTTAATGCAATTAATGTAAATTAAGCCCTAAACCTGCACAAGGAGCAGATCTACCCTAGGGGAAAACTTTTTTTCTCATCTAGAGCACAGGCTGAGATAGTCAAGTTTTCCTGTGTGATGGACAGAATTTCTTTTTCTAGTGTATTTGTTTTTGGAGGGTCCTTGACTTATGTAGAGATCTTAGTTTTAACTACTGCCTCATACAGGAGACTTTCCTTCCTGTCTCTGTGGTGTTAACACGAAAGAAACTGGAGTGCCAGAATGGATCCTAGGGCAGCTACTGTGCTGGCTCATAAACTTACTACTCTGTTTATTGTTTTGTTTTGGGCCCTGAGGTATTTTCCTTTTCTTTCCTGTGATATCATCTATTCAAAAGGACTTTTTAGAATATATTCAACCAGAATTTCTCAATATTTGTGGAGGAAGGCTTTCAGTTCATCTAGCCTGAAATATTGATGGAAATAGAAGTGCTCTAAATGTTATCTCTATGCAGCATTTTATAACAGCTAAATAATAATTTGTCTCGCCAGATTTTCAACTATACTTGAAGACACTCAATGTTAAAAGGCAAAAAACAATACTTTGTTATACCTATAAGGTGTTCAATATGCAAAGTGGGGTTGTTAAGCAATGAGACTGAGTCTATAAACTAAACAATTATATAATAAAGTGTTTTTATATAGACACTATTTGCATATATTCTCTAGTAAGTGAAAATGGAACTCCAAGAATGAGTATTCCTCTTATGTGGTTATTTATTTCTTTTTTTTTAAGATTTTATGTATTTATTTAAGAGAGTGAGCGAGAGAGAACACAAGCAGGGGGAGGCACAGAGGGAGAGGGAGAAGCAGCCTCCCTACTGAGCAGAGAGCCCAGTGTCCGGCTCCAACCCAGGATGCCGAGATCATGACCCAAGCTGAAGACAGATGGTTAACTGACTGAGCCACCCAGGCATCCTGTGGTTACTGATTTGTTAGAAGTGGATAACTTCATTTTATATTAGGCATCTTAAGTTTTGAAAATAATAATGGGAATATAATTCTTCAATGAAAATAGCAGAGAAAAAGGAATCAAATCAGAATAGTTAATAAACATTAACCAAACACTAAAAATAATTTTGATACAGGGCAGAGAATTAGCCAATGTGGTTATTTTCCTTGGTTCAACCATTAGCTTATTGCATAACCCAAGACAAGCTTTCATGTTTCTTTTTATGGCTGTCTGTTCATCTGTAACTTGTAGCTCTGTCAATGATTATCCATGATCTAGGGAGAGCCTCTATGGCCACAGGGCTCCATGTCCTCATCAACAACAGAACGAAGTAGTCCTACTTGGTCAAGGTATGTCCATATCTAAACCTCATGGTTCTAAATCCTGGGTAAGAGACACCAGTAGAAAATACAAGCACTGTTTTTTTAGAATGTCAGTGTAAGTTGAGTGGGGATATTTTATGTGGAGGCACTTTATTTATTCACAAGTATATTAATAGCTACAAATATGACTACATGCATAGATTTGATGGCATAAATAATATAGAAACATGGAACAAGGAATCGGAAAACCTAGGCGCTGATCAAACAAACCCTCTGAAAAGTTTAGTTTTAACCTCCAATGAAAAGCTAGCCACCAAAGTGTATCAAAGTGTATTCTATCCCTACTCAGTGAATATCATCTTGAAACCTCCCATGCTGTGAGAATTTTATATTTTGTTCTGCAAAATATTCCATACTAAGCCCACAATCTTCTTGACTTCAAAGCACTCTAAACTGCACTCACTCTGCATTTCTCACTTTTCTTACGGTAACAACACCTCAAAAGAATATTAACTATAAGATAAATATCTATGAATCCATATTGACACAAATAAATGACTGAATAAGTAAGTAAATGGGAGAGACAAATTTCCTTACAGAGGAATTCCAAATAATTTATATAAATACTCCTCCCTAGGAGTGTGGGCTGGATTTAGTGACTTATTTCCATAGAATAGAGTATGGAAAGTGTTGGGGGGGGGCACTTTACATTGAAGAAGTCTGGCAAACACCACCTCAGCCAAGTGATTGAAGTTAACATCTCTACGGTTAGTCATAGTGATAGCATGTGCTTGCTGATGTAATGTGATAGAAATTTCTCCTTTATGACACATTGTCTCCAAACTCCAGTTTAATCATGATAAAAACATCAGAGAAACTCAAACTGAAGGATATTCTACAAAACAGCTAACCAGTACCCTTCAAAACTCTCAAGGTTGAAAAACAAGGGAAGACTGAGAGACCATTGTATACCAAAGGAATCTAAGGAGACATGATCACTTAATACAGTGTGGAATCCTGGAAGGGATCCTGGAGTGAAAAAGGGACATTAGTGGAAAAGCTAGTAAAATCCAAATACAGTCTGGAGTTTAAAAATAATGTTGTACTAATAATGTTGTACTAACGTTGATTTCTTAGTTTTGGCAAATGTACTATCAGTATGTAAGATGTTACTGTTGGGGAAAGGGGATGAAGGGAACTCTCTGTATTATCTTTGCAGCATTTCTTTAAATCTAAATTTATCCAAAATAAAGTTTATTTTTTTTAAAAGATTGTATTTATTTGACAGAGAGAAACACAGCCAGAAGAGGAACACAAGCAAGGGGAGTGAGAGAGGGAGAAGCCGGTTTCCTGCTGAGCAGGGAGCCCGATGTGGGACTTGATCCCGGGTCTCCAGGATCATGACCTGAGCCGAAGGCAGTCGCTTAACCAACTGAGCCACCCAGGCTCACCCAAAATAAAAAGTTTATTTAAAAAACAACACGACCCCAAAGAATTGAAAACTGATAACTCAAACAAATACTTATACCTGACTGTTCATAAAAGCAGTATTCATAATAGCTAAAAGGTAGAAACAACCCAAGGGCCCATCAATGGATGAATGGATAAACAAATGTGGCATATGCATACAGTGGACAATTATTCAACCACAAAAAGAATGAAATACTAATGTGTGCTACATCGAGGAATAACCTAAATAACATTATGCTAAGTAAAAAAGCCAGACATGAAAGGTCATGTATTTTATGATTAAAATTATATGAAATATCCAGAATAGGTCAATCCATAGAGAAAGAAACCAGATTGGTGGTTACCAGGGCTGGGAAGATGAGAAAAAGGGAGTAACTGCTCAATGGATATTGGTTTTCTTTTGAGGAAATGAAAATGTTTTGGAACTAGAGAGGTAGTGATTGTACAACATTGTAAAAGTACTAAATGACACTGAATTGCTCACTTAAAAATGACCAATTTTATATTATGTCAGTTTCACTTCAATAAGAAGGAAATATAATCTAAATGGGTTTGATGAGAGTCTCAGCTAAGAGATGGAGTAAGGGAAAACAGATCTAGAGTAACAGATGGACAAATCAGCCTCCAGAAGAATCCTTAGCAGAAAACTATAAAAAATGAGTAGGAGCTAGGAATCATCAGACAAGAAATGAAGAAGTTGTCATCTAGAAAAAGAGATACCAAAGAACTTAAGACTGTATTTCTAGGATATGCTATATGGACTTTAATATCAAAAGAAAACTCTTATTTAGGGATGCCTGGGTGGCTCTTGGTGTCTGCCTTTAGCTCAGTTCATGATCCCAGGGTCCTGGGATTGAGTCCTGTATCTGGCTCCTTGCTCATTGGGGAATATGCTTCTCTCTCCACCTGCTGCTCCCCTTGTTTGTGTGCTTTCTTTCCCTCCCTCACTGACAAGTAAATAAATACAATCTTGAAAAAAAAATAACCTTAAAATCAGGAGCAATTCTGCAATTCATTTTTAATGCTCTTCAACTTTTCTTTTTTTTTTTTTTTTTTTTTTTTTTTTTTTTTTTTTTTTTTTTTTTTTTTTTTTTTTTTTTTTTTCTTCAACTTTTCTCATAGCACATTTTTCCAATGATCGAGAACAGGGTTCTCCGTATCTAGACGATAAACTCCACAGAGGAGACCATATCTATCTTTGTTGCATTGAATCCTTAGAACCTAGCACAATGCCTGGTACAACCTGGAAGAACTTCATTAAAAATTGGTTAAATTTTATGAATTTTGAAAATATGGGATATAATTTTGGTAAAAATATTAAAAATATTATTAATAAAACATTTTGTTTTATTTTTTTACAGATGTTGCCACTATAATAATTAATGTGATATTGTTGCTGTATATTATTGTACATCAATATACATATTTTTAAATCTTAATGAACTCTCTGATGTAATGGCAAGTTTCTGATAAGAATTTAAAAGACTGTCATAAACCAGCTTGTATGCTTTATTTAACTAACTATGGGCAAAATAATTTGTTTTTACACTCATTCATTCCCACAGTTGAAACCCCCCATTCTTTGTCAGCATCCCTATGTCTTTGCCTATATTTATTGATGCAATAGCTAGCATTTTTTAAGATTTTATTTATTTGAGAGAGAGCATGAATTCACAGGTGGGAGGTAGAAGCAGAGAGAGGAGGAGGGGCAAGCTCCCCACTGAGCAGGGAGCTTGATGCAGGGCTCCATCCTGGAACCCTGGGATCATGACTTGAGCCAAAGGCAGACACTTACTGACTGAGCCACTCAGGTGCCCCAGTAGCTAGATTTTTTTTTTTAAGATTTTATTTATCTATTTGAGAGATAAAGAGTGAGAGAGAGCGCATGAGCAGCAGACTTCTGGTTGACCAAGGAAGCTGACACAGGGCTCAATCCCAGTACCCTGGCATGATGACCTGAGCCACCCAGATGACCCCCACCCCCAGTAGCTAGAATTTTTTTTTTAAAGATTTTATTTGACAGAGAGAAACACAACCAGAGAGGGAACACAGCACCTCTGCTGTGAGAGAGGGAGAAGCAGGCCTCCCACCAAGCATGGAGCCCGGCGCAGGGCTCGATCCTGAGACTCCTGGATCATGACCTGAGCCAAAAGCAGGTGCTTAATGACTGAGCCACCCAGGTGCCCCTACAATTTTTTTTTTTAAAGATTTGTATTTATTTGACAGAGAGAAACACAGCCAGAGATGGAACACAAGTAGGGGGAGCGAGAGAGGGAGAAGCAGGCTCCCCGCCGAGCAGGGAGCCCAATGTGGGACTCGATCCCGGGTCTCCGGGATCATGACCTGAGCCGAAGGCAGTCGCTTAACCAACTGAGCCACCCAGGCACCCCTCCCCTAGAATTTTTAAACATAGACTCCTTGATCTAAAAATGAGGATAGAGAACTACCTGGATCTTGAGGGATTCATTTTTAATATTACAATTTTACTTGTAACCATTTACATGACAGTGACTATGAACAACCAGTCATTCCCATCAGTGATTTATGGAGTAACACTGCATCTAAAGGAGACAGGTTAAGACAATCTGCAAAGTTTAAAAGTTAAAGAAAATAAAGGCCAGAGCTTTCCTTTATGTAAGATCATTTTGTAGAATAATGATGTACTTGAACGGCAGGCTCGGCAGACAAATTGCTGGAGTTTATTTCTCTGCTTCATCCATTACTGTGTGATCTCTGGTGAGAGACTGATTCCTTTAGGCTCAGGTCCTCAGTTGTCAAGAAGGTTGACAACAGTACAGACCCAACAGGCTGCTTATGAGGACTACTTGAGCTGATTACCTAGAGCTTCCAGAACATGACCATCAAATCCTGTCAGCCATTATTATTATGATCACATTACATAGTAATGACATTACATAGTGAAATGAAAAAGAGGCCTTTTAAAATGATTTCCTCAAAGAACAAAGATTTTCCTCAGAAATAGGTAAGTTGCATAATGCTGTTATATTTTTGTACAAAAGATCTCCTGCCAGGCTTATATAAGTCTAAAAATGTTCATATATATAAACTTATATATATAGGCTTATATAAGTCTTATATATGTTTATATATATAAACTTATATATATATAGGCTTATATATGTTTCTATAAACAACAGTATTGAGGATTTGAAGAAGAAAGAGGAGTCAGTGCAAAAAGGAAAACTGTAATGGTGAAGAACACATACCCTTCATTTTTAAGTTTTATAGCAGCCAAGTATCTCAGTTCCAGTAATTAACCCAAGGGATCTGCATTTTAAAACATCACCCAAATATTATTTGTTTAGGAGCCACAGAACATACTCATTTCTTTCTAAGATATGTGAAACATTAATTCCTAAATTACATAATTTCTTTTAAGATAAATTTTAATAACTGAAAACATTCTCAGAGTTTATAGAAATAATTGTTCATAAATAAATGTTACACAAGTCAGGAAACCAGTCACAGATGAATTTACAGAAATAATTGTGCTATAAGGTGTGACTGCCTTAGGAAGAATAATCTGAAAAAAACTTCTGTTTGGAGGGAGGAAATTTGCTAAGTGAGGTCTAGAATTAGAAACCAGTCAGCAAGTTCCCTTTCCCCAATTGCACCGCTTGTCATGCAGCCCAACATAAAGCTCTCAATTTTATTATGGCTCTGTATCCTTGTCTCTAGCTAAATATTTGCCGCCTATCCCCATTACCAAAGATGCCGGGAGGATTCAAGAGATAATGTTAGTTAAGAACGCCAACATGCACATACACACAAAACCTTATCCCTGATAAATATGATGGTTATCCTGGCAGGCTCTTTTAAAAATGTTTGGTGCTTGCCAATGGCCATGGTAAGAAGGATAAGCCAAGTGAGCAGCTCCAAAATGACTTTAGTCCAGATCTGTGAGTGGCCAGATTGAGGTGGGCAAGTCCAAGGGCGTGGCTCTGTATATGGGGTGCCTGAGCATTTTTGATGAGAAAGAAGCTCTAAGACTGCCTCTGTCTCCAGGTGCCTTGATAGTTGGAGGTCAGTACGAGGAAGTTCCGTTCAGCACTGCACAGCCCCTACCAATGGCATCCACCTGGGAAGGAAGAATGTCCTTTCTCCCAATCTTTCCCAAGAGAAACTGAAGACTGTCAACAATGGCCTTTGTTCACTCTTCCAGAAGAGCAAAACGGAAAATATATTAAGCACTTCAAACCCTTCTTAATTACTGAAAATAACAAAAACAGCAATGGAGATTTGACTTTAATCACCCACATGCAAGCATTTAAAAGCAATCAATGACTTTTTTTTTCTTAATTTAAATGTTCTCCTCCAGTACTGTGCATGGAAAAAAAGAAAACTTCATTTTCTGCCTTTGTCTTTTGGTTTTATAGGGACAAAATGCAGCATAAACTTCCTTAATTTTCACTTCAGTGTTTGCAGCTTAGGATTCCATTAATAGATCCTTTCCCTCAGTTGTGCAGGGTCCTCGTTTGCAGTCAGTTCATTCCACACTGATGTATATTTCATTGCCCAAGGCTTAATTTTGATTTATTGTCCATCCATAAATTAGAAAAATATGCTCTGGAATTCCATCCCGCTGAAAAGCTGTGCCTGATGTCAGGGGACTGGGTGATATTTAAGATGTCAGAAATACATATTGGATTAGTGTGCTTTGTTTCCCCACAACAGCAGGTGTTTAATCATAGCTGATGGCTGAAGTTAAATGCATTAGGACAGCAGCAGCCAAGAAGATGGAGTTTTTCTAAACCATACAAACTCCAGGATAAATAACTCAAAACTAATTGTGTGTCCACATCTTAGATACATTTTTATTTACTTAATACATTAAACAATGAAAATAGCCTCTGGCACTTAACTTCATGTTTAAGAGGCTGTACAAATATTTTATATTAGTGAAATGTTGCCTGCTTAAACACAATTACTATTTCCCTTTCTGGCCCTCTGGCGGCTTTATGTAAAATATTTCTTAAAGCACAAAAGAATAAAGGCTGAACTCTCTCAGTAATTCAAGAATAAGAAATTTTTAGGGTTGCTCTTCCTTCTTAATATAATTTGAATGCTTATAGCTGTCTATATGTCCATTTTGCCATCATTCAAGTGATGCTCAACATACCTACCAACAGGGCATTTTCCCTTCCTCTCTTTGTAAAGTACAGGATCTCTTTGCCATTATGTTTATATTAATTAGAGTTCTATGTGTATAGAAAAATGATCAGGCTTGGTCTGGAGCAATTTAACTGGAGGCTGGAGAGGAGACGCTTAGGAGAGCAAACATTTTCAAGGTGCAACCGGTGACCTGTAACAAGCCAGAGAGATTCATGGCGAGAATCGTATATTTTGACACAACAGTGATTTGATTAAAAGAGAAAGTAATGGGTTTAAACAGTCACTATGAGGATGTAGCCAGACTTTGGTAGCTTTTTGCAATTTACTTTATGGACCAGTGATAGAGCAGGAGAGAGAATCTTTGCTGCTGGAAAAGGCTGCTTGGATTTGGAAACAAATGTAAACAAAAACTAAGTGATTGAAACTAGTTTTCCCCCCATCCTTTTTTTCCCCCCCTTTTAAGCACACATCCATGGTGAAGGCAGGATAAAACCAAGGACAAGAAAATTTTGAAGTCATTTTGAGAATGGAAATAACTGGATTTAATATTTCTTGCATATTTTTAAAAGAATTAATTTCGGAATCAGACTCAACTGCACCAGTCTGGAAAGAAAAGGAAAAAAAGAAAGTCTCTGCATCCTGAGAAAAATTAACATTTGCAATAGAAAACTGAAATAGTAATTTATTTCTCTTAGATAAGCAGTATATCCCCAAGAATAGCTAACATACCTAAGTTCAATGTAGCATCAAATTTAATTCTAATATAATGCTTGAGAATAGTGCAGTCTGGTTTGAATTAAATAGCTTTAAAAAGAGGATTAATGAAACCTTGTTCACTAAAAAGTGCGAGTCACAAAAGTATTCTAATAGTATGATCCTATTAACATAAGAATACAAGAAAAAACAAAATGAAAGACATCCTATCATAAATGTGTGCCTATGACCAAGAACAATTGTATCACCACAGAAGAGGGTCTGAAAGCAAGCTGGGAATAGTGGTTGTGCCTGAGAAGAGATTTTAACTTTTTATTTTATATACTTGTGTGTTGTTTGATTTTTATTCATACTGTTAACATCTCCTTTTTAAAAAGATTTTATTTATTTATTTCACAGGGAGAGATCACAAGTAGGCAGAGAGGTAGGCAGAGAGAGAGGAGGAAGCAGGCTCCCTGCTGAGCAGAGAGCCCAATGAGGGCCTCCATCCCAGGACCCTGAGATCATGACCTGAGCTGAAGGCAAAGGCTTTAACCCACTGAGCCACACAGGTGCCCTATACTATTAACATCTTAAGATATAACTTGTATAAATTAATTTTTAAAGAATCTCAGTAAAGGTCTGTTTTTAAGGGAACAAAAGAGGGCTATTCTCTATTTCAATGCATATATTCTGCCTTAATAAAGGTCAGGTGTGATTATTATTGTGGTAACTATGTGTTAAATGATATAGTCACTGAATGTTGTTATAAGGTAAATCCTTTGAAGAAAAAGTTTTCGGTTTTTTGTTTTGTTTTGTTTTGTTTTAAAGATTTTATTTATTTGACAGAGAGAAACACAGCCAGAGAGGGAACATAAGCAGGGGAAGTGAGAGAGGGAGAAGCAGGCTTCCTGCCAAGCAGGGAGCCCGATGTGGGACTCAATGTGGGACTTGATGTGGGACTTGATTCCGGGTCTCCGGGATCATGACCTGAGCCGAAGGCAGTCGCTTAACCAACTGAGCCACCCAGGTGCCCCTGAAGAAAAAGTTTTTAAAAAATTACACTCCCAGGGGAAGTGGGTGGGAGATGGGCTAGAGGGATGATAATGGATAATGAGGACACTTGCTACGATTAGCACTGGGTATTATATATAAGTGATGATTCACTAAATCTACTCCTGAAACCAATATTACAGTATATATTAACTAACTAGAACTCGAATAAAACCTTTAAAAATAAAACCTTTAAAAATAAATTTTAAAAAATTACAATCTTGGGGCACCATGTTGGCTCAGTCAGTAGAGCACAGGGCTCTTGATCTCAGGGTTGTGATTTTGAGCTCCATGTTGCGGATAGAGATTTCTTAAAAATAAAATGTAAAAAAAAAAAAAGCATAAATTACAATCTCAATGAGGTGTTCACATGGAGTCACCTCACTGTTATCTTAGTGTTCTCTCCAGAAGCTCCTTTGTTCCCTCCCCACCCTCAGCGTCCATGACTATGGCAAGGTGGCTGCCTTGACCACTAAGCATTTATGATAGTAGGCAATACATTTTCGAAAAAAAAAAAAAAAACAATACCAACAACAACAACAAAAGGTACTAACACTGCTCTTTCTCCCAGAATTTCAAATAATATTTCCTTGGCAAAATTTTATTTCACAAGTCTGATATTTTAAGTGTTATTGTTGGTGCTTCTGTTTTTTTTTTTTTTAAAGAGGGTTGTAACATGCATTTCATCTATTACAATCCTTTTCATGCCCTTTAATATCTTTTCCTGTTTTGCAACTGATATCCTGAAGTTCTTCAACTATTTTAGCTCCATGAGAGTCATATTCTTGGAAAAAATAGGTATGGGCATTAAGATTCTCACTTCAAACTTGCATCATACTCTTTCTCATATTTTTAGTGTCAGTGTTTTAGGTCAGCCCCTCACCTCAAGAAAGAGGCTTTGAGATGAGGCTTTCTGGCAGGAGTTTTACTGCAGGGTGCTCTTAGATTCCCACTGAGAGAGGAGAAAAGGAACCAGGAATGGAGGGGAGGAAAAGAGGAGGGGCTACGCCATCACCACAGAGGCTTCGGTTGACCCACAGGGAGCTCCGGGCTGGGTGGTCCTGCGGGGTCATTCTCCCTTTGTACCTTACACCAATCAGTCGTCAGATACACGCTGACCTCACAAGGGACTGTAACTTTGGGCAATATAGGGCAAGGTAACTTCCTTTAGCAGAGGACAATTCCTGGGGAAGAATTTGACTGAGAGCCTTCAGCAACCAATACTTCTAGCAGCTTCAGGAACAAGTGCCTTGATCTTAAAGGGGGCTCTGAGTGGTGTACCCTATATCTACCACATTGAGTTTCCAAGTCTCATTATCTTTATTTTCATCTATTAAAAAAAAAAAAGGTCAGTAAATAGTGGCTAGAGACCCTCTCTAAAACAAAAGGAAGAAAGGAGTAAGTGAATGCACTGAGGAAAAAGCAAGAGAAAACATAGTTCCAAGGCCATTTTGGCAAATGAAGCTCAAAGTAGAAGAGTGAAAAGCACTCCACTGTTGTTACAGAAGCAAAGCAGGGAAAGAGAATGATATAATGAGTGCCTCTGAAATTTGTTGCCAAATTTTCTTGATTCTCTCATTCTGCAGAACTATCTTTTAAAAAAAAAAAGATTTTATTTATTTATTTGACAGAGAGAAACACAGTGAGAGAGGGAACACAAGCAGGGGGAGTGAGAGAGGGAGAAGCAGGCTTCCCGCCGAGCAGGGAGCCTGATGTGGGGCTCAATCCTGGGTCTCTAGGATCATGACCTGAGCTGAAGGCAGTCGCTTAACCAACTGAGCCACCCAGGCGCCCCTGCAGGACTATCTTTCTGTTTTGTTTCTTGTATTTGTATCAGAAATAATTAATGACATCTTATGAATGGGTCTGGAAACTATTAACTAGAATTTTCTATTATGCATGTAGTAGAATGGTTCATACATATGTTACATCAAGTACCTGATATTTTGGTCTGAAAGACAAAAGTGAAGAACACTGGGCACCCATGACTATTTCCCTGGTTTCCTGTTTCAAATAAACCTGGTTCTAAGAGGAGCTGGAGCAAAGTGGATTTGCAGAGCAAATGGGGAAAGTGGGCCTTATCACATACTCAGGGACCAAGGAGGACACTTTCTGGACTGGGAAGAGCTTTGTCAGCTTGTCCTCAACATATGACAACAACTTGAACTTGACTTGCCTGAGCAGCCTGGAAATGGAATGGGCATATTTCAAAGCAAGTGACATTATTTAAGTTTAGGTATACGAGAAGGAGAAAATATAAATGTTTTAAAGACCTTGTTTGCAGGAATGCTTATTCGACCTCTGGTAGCCTAAGTAGAAAACATGTCTGAAAAAGAAAAACCCTGACATATTATGTTTTCCTAATGCATCACACAGAAAATAAGATTCCATAAGTATTATTACCCAAATAGTCCTCCTCCAGATACGGTCTTTAAGGAAATCCAAATCCTGCTTGTTCCAAGACATCAAAGTAAATACCTGTTTCTAAACTCTCCACAATATTTTTAAAAAGATTTATTTACATATATATATAGAGAGAGTGAGTGTGTAAGAGAGAGAACACACAAGTGGGGGGAGGGGCCGAGAGAGAGAATCTCAAGCAGACATCCCATTGAGCCTGGGAGTCCTACACCCATGAGATCCCACACCTATGAAATCCCACAACCCTAAGCCAAAACCAAGAGTCAGATGCTCAACTGACTGAGCCACCCAGGTGCCCCTAAACATCTCCAATATTAACATTCTAACACATATGTTTGTATCCATATAGGAAGTTTGATAGGGGCAAAAGATAGGCTGTATATTGAGTGGCAAAAATAAGGGGAGCTTATTGTCTACAGTCCTTGCAAGATCTAGGATTATTAAGCATCCAACCTGTATTAGCTATTACAATGATTATTAGGATCTCTCATTCTTGGATTTGAAATTTGACCCTTCTTTACTGGTTCCTTTAAAGTTTAACCCTTGAAGATAGTTTGTGTGGTAGGAATAAATGTGGAAGTAAACAAGGAGAGATAAGAGACAAGTAGGGGAATATGTAAGACAACAACAACAACAAACCCTGACAATAGAATGTCCTAATAATAACAGTAATAGCTAACATAGATTGGGTGCTTTCTGAGATTTCCTTCTCAGAGGTTTACATACGTTACCTTAATAATCAGAGCAATAATCCTACAGAGTTGAACTATAACCTTCTCCACTTCTACAGATGAGGAAACTGAGGCTGTGAGAGGCTAAATATCTATGTAACACAACAGAAAGTGGTACCAATGAAGCCATAGCTCAAGAAGGCCCCTTCCGTGTAAGACCCTATCCGTCTACAGATTCTTGAAGGTTAGGGCTGCCAGTGACCTTCAAGATCCAGAGACCATCCTGCCCAAAACTTTCTCACCGCAGGCAAGGAAACTGAGGTCCAGAGCAACAGACAGGGTACATTGCTTCTGTGTTCATGTACGTTATCTCCCAGAAAGATATGTAATTACATGATAAATGATACTGTAGTCTGCAATATTTCTATTTGCTCTGGTAATAAATCATCAGGACACTGAAATTGTCCTGGGTTATCTGACCAGACCCACGGTCTTTACTTTCATGAAGACTGCTCGCCAGAATTTTTGGATCCTTGGAGTCCCTTAAAGAGTGTTTCTGAGGATCTGTTGAATCAGAGCCTGATTTTTCCAGGAGTTCTGATGCTATTACATGCTGGGACAATGAGAGCAGCTTCGGCCATATGGAACTGAGAAGATTCAGTAATGCTATAAAGTCTGGGATTGGCTTTCAGGAAGATCTTTGGAATCCCCAGGGGCCACAGCACCAATGTGGCCCTTGTTAGTCTTGCATTCATGAACTTATAGCTGTCTGAGAGCCGGGATTCAGTTTAAGGAAGAGGACACGCTCAGCCACCTTGGCTGACCATTTTTATTTCAGAAGATGACATTTAAAGACACAGTTTTTCTTGGGTGTCTGGGTGGCTTGGTTGGTTAAGCAACTGCATTTGGTTCAGGTCATGACCCTGGAGTCTTGGGTACAGGACTCCCTGCTAGGTGGGGAGCCTCCTTCTCCCTCTGACCCTCCCGCCTCTCATGCTCTCTCTCAAATAAATAAATAAAATCTTAAAAAAAAATAAAGACTTGGCATTTCTTCCATTGTGGAACTAGGTTGGCCCTATAGCCTATTTGATACTACAAAGAATACACTTTAAACCAATGATCTCTGAGCTGGACAAGGATCATTCTCTTGTCAGAAAATCTAAGTGGCTTGTTGGTTTCTCAAAGGTTGGAAAGCATATACTAAACAAGAAAGGTTTTCCTTATACCTATCTTATAAGGAATTCCTAGCTGCTCCCCCAAAATCATAATATATTTATTCAGCAAACACTGACTCAGCGTAGGATGGAGGAATTTACTTCAGTAACTGAATTATAGTCACCCAGTGGTTTGGTGGCACATTCTGTACTACAATTTAAGTATTTTGAGTCCAACATTTTATATCCTGAAAATACGCCAAACTGGTCTCTTAGGCTTCATTATTTTGGGATCATTCCCTGTTGCTAAGTTTTCAAGTGTCTTCCCTCTGTTCCCAGAACAGCTTGTGTTTTCTAACAAGTCTTTGGGAGATGTCACACCATCCATCCTGCTTTGAAAAAGCCCCAGATCTCTCTGCTCACCTTCTCTTAGCTTCTTAAATGAGAACGAAAGCTTGGGGTCTGGTGATGTTATTTTACACTACTCAAATTTGTATATTAAGTAGGCATAGAGTATTACAGGGTAAAACAATCCTGAGCTATGAAAATAGGCCACCCTGTGTTTGGATAAGACACTTAACCTCTCTGAGCATTTCTCACCTCTAAAATGGAAATGATTCCTATCCCATAGGACAGCTGTAAAACTTAAAGATATTGGGCATATTCTAGATGCCCAACAACTGGCAGCCACCATCACAGTCAATTTTCTAAAAGGTAAGGATTATTCCAAAGAAGATGTTCTATATAACACTCAGCATAAGAGGATAGAAGAGCAGGTACTAATGGTAAATCGGACTTTAGCTGAGCCTTCCTTAGGCTGGGGACAAATACCCAATGGAAGCTACTTCACCTGAGTCGAAGGGAAGATCCAACTAGTCTAGAGGTGGTAACATCCTGGGAAGAGAAAGAGAAGTAAGGAACTTCAAATGGGGGGGGGGGTGATTTCCCCCACTGTCCCAGCATACCTGGCCCAATACCCTCCAAAACCAGAGATGAACCAAGATGGTGTCTCTACCACCTCTCTCAGTCTCCTTGCCCTGCCTTCCAGCAGAACCAAAGCCACAGACCAAAGTACTCTAAATTACAACTTCAGGACCTTTCAAGCCAGCAGCTCAAGAATGTTTCACCCTTTTCCACTTGTGATTTACACACATGTGTAAAGATTTTTTTTAAGTGAGTTACAAAATGAATCTGAGAGTCCTACCTCACTCCTACAGTGATAATATTTTTAAAAGGCCTATAAAGGTTTTATAGCCTGCCAACTCATGTAGGTAAAGCTGTGTTAAAGACTCTCTGTTGCCTGTTTTTACTCACTTTACCTAAAAATAAACACAAACTAACATCCATTCCTAACAGGAAACTAGAAAACACATGTAGAAAACAGTGTGAAAATGTAAAGACCAGCACAAAAACTAGAAGATACAGAAGGGAACACGGAACATGAAAACAACTAGGTTAGAATGGTTGCAGTAGGAGATGTCTTTTATCCAAAAACTATTTTTATTTAGAACAATATTATTTCTAGAATTAACAAAATTCCTTCATTGAGAGTAGGGAACATCAAACTTCTAAGGGATTCTTAAAATTAGTGTCAAATTTTTCTAGCAAAAAAGAAAACAAATGAAGACACACACATTTTAAAGTCCACTGTCTTCTTTCTTCAGCTCTAAATACGCATTGATAGACACACTCAGCTAAGGCAGCTGTTAAGCACACAATAGAAAAACCTAACATTTAGATAGTATTATTTCTAATGATGCATTGGCAAGAGAGGCCTCTTTCAGTTTTTCTTTTCATAATGATTAATTCTAATATTTTGACTTACAAATCACACAAAATTAGAAGGGAAAGCTTACAGATTTAAAAACAAAATTGGTATCCAAAAACTCTAGACAGGCTGGAAAGAAGGATCAGCTCCAATAAGAAGGCATTAACAGATATTAATGTCATATCCTACAGTTGGATACAAAAAATTAAGTGCCAAAGTACAGAGGTGAAACGGCTTACCTAAAGTAAGGGGACTAGAATGGGGGCTTTGTCTACAACTTCAGTAGAAGTGAACAATGTCCTAAAGCTGTTCTAAAAGCTGAAGTAATTTTAGGTCCACTTTCAGAACAAGGAAGGCAATGAGTCTCCTGCAGAGTACCTAAAGGAAGCCAAAACCGGAATATAGTTTTTAGAAACTTGGACGAGCTCTCACTAAAATATTTCCCCTGGAGAGTCCCGGCAAAGTTCTTTCTGAGTGTATGATTCCAATCTCTCAATTCCCACTGTAGACCAAGGGTTCGTAATCCAGAAAACATGGATTCTCTACAGAGTGGTGAATGGATTTCAAGAGACCAGCTAATATTCTGGCAGCATATGCAAAATGGTCTGTCGCCTATGAAATAATAATGCAAGGCATTTAAAGACTAATGTTCTAGTGTGTCTCAGAGGAGGTAATGCTGCAGCCCAGAAGACATCGTGCAATGCCACCCACAGAACTGTCTCACTCCTCTACCTGCTGAACAATTTCAGATGTTCAGACTTGGACGTTAGACACTCGTAAGTGAGAAAGCCGTTGGTTACTAGCTAAGCGTAAACACAAAGTATTTTCATTTTTAACACACACCGTTGTTTTCCACAGATACAACTACTATGTACACTGTTTTGTCTGCCACTTTACCAAACATCATTCACCACTTTGGAAAATCCGGTTATTGACAACAGTGCAGCTGGTGGGTTTGGAGTTTCCTCAAAATACCTCCAACAGTCCGCATACAAATTGGGATGATTTTGCATGTATGAGCAAATATACTTATTTAGTCCTTAATTCAAAAAGCCAACTCTAGGGGTGCTTGACTGGCTTACTTGGAAGAGCAAGCAACTCAGGGTGGTTGGTTCGAGCCCACCATGAATGTAGAGGTTATGAAAATAAATACATTTAAAACAGCAATTACCAACTGCCCCACAAATGTTGACTATAACAAAAACGGGTCAACAACAATCAATTGAACAATTTTAAATCAAAGTTTGTCCTAAAGTGGTATACGGATTTGACTACTTTATTCTATATTTGTCATTTTGGAGAAATACACATAAGTTATTTCTTTCCCTCCTTTCCTTCCTATCTGTTCCTC
The DNA here is from genome assembly GCA_004023965.1 of Spilogale gracilis. Taxonomy (NCBI): domain Eukaryota; kingdom Metazoa; phylum Chordata; class Mammalia; order Carnivora; family Mephitidae; genus Spilogale; species Spilogale gracilis. The sequence continues at coordinate 18,847 of PITA01017956.1, forward strand.
TTTCTTCCTGTCTTCCTCCCTCTTCCTCCCTTCTTCCTTCCTCCCTCTTTCTCCCTCCTTCTCCCTCCCTCCCTCCCTTCTTTCCTTCCTCCCTTCTTTCCTCCCTCCCTCCCTTCCTTCCTTCCTTCCTCCCTCCCTCCCTCCCTTATTTTCTTAATGATGTATTTGAGTAAGTTATATTACACAAGACCTTCATGCCAGGTTCGTAAAGAGGTATTACAACATATGTATGATGAAAAGAGCGGTTTGGGTAACGAGCGCTGTGGAGAGTCGCTGCTTCACAGACTTGCCCTTGAAAGTGTTTAACGCGCTCTCAAAAGAAGGTCCAGCGCTGGTACGTGTGGATTGGTCTGAGCCTCCTCGGGAACAAGACTGTAAAAAAACAAAACCAAAAGCCCCAATCCGGCCTGCTGGTCAGCTAGCGCCTTAACCGCACCGGGCTGGCTCCCGGGGAGGGTTCGACCCCTAGGCCCCCGGCCCCGCCCTGCGGGCGCAGCCTCGCTGTGGCCCCTGACTTCCTATTATTTGTTTTTTAACAGAAAAAAAAAAAAAAAGTAAATCATTACTCAGCTCAGCTCAGTCACCAGGCAAACTGTGTTTAATAAATTAGCTTAATCTATTCCGCAAGTGGTTTGTGATTGCAGTGTTTCCTCCAGTTAAGGAAAACATTTATATTTTCTCTCTGCCCTGTACTCTTAGGCGCCCAGAGTCCCTTTCGGGGCGGGTGCAGGGGGACGGCTCGGGCTCCAGTGCTCCCCGCCCGCCGCCCGCCAACAGCCGGCCGCGAGGGCAGTTGGTGGCCGCGTGGCTCTGTCCCGCCCGGGCCCCGGCAGCCGCCCCGGGCGCTGGTACCCGGCCTGCTTCCTCGCGGCCCTGATCCCCACCCCGCGCACATTCCACTCTTCCAAAGGGGCCTCTTTAACTGCTCCCCATGAAATAATAATTCATTATGTCACCAGGAGGGAAGAAAGGGAGTGTAAGTGTCTTGATGGGATTAGAGGAAACCCCCGCAGAGATGATTTAGGGGCCGTGATAATTCATTTAATAGGGGCCTGGGGCAAATTGCTAGACAGGGAAATGGAACTGAACCAGCCTAGAAAGGGCGCACGACAAGGCTGTGTGGGAGAGCTGGCTTCATTAGCAATATTTAAGAGATTTCATTTAAGAATGAGTCATAAAATGCAGTACTATTTTATCCACCTGGTTTGGTGGCCTTTAGCTTTCCTCTGCATGAATATTAAATTTGAAATGGCACTACAGCAACACATTTTGGAAAGTGTTCTTTGGGCTGTTATTTGTATGGTTGGTTTAGTTTCTCGTTTGTTAACCTTTTAAAATGAATATCACTGAAAATGGATAACTGTACAACCAGAACTCACAAAGATTAGGGGGAATATAATGCTTTAGAATAGGTTGTTACTAAACTAGGTAAAGGATTTAAGTTTTTATTGATCCAAACACAAAAGGCATAGAGAGTGAGTCAGTAAATGGCAAATTACTTTGACAATTCCCAATTTTCATGCAGATTTTGTGAAGCTGCCCCATTCAAAGCCACCACCAGCAGCCTGAATGACACCACAAAGCAATGAACACAGATGGGACCGGCCCACAGACACCCTGAAGTCAAACACGCTTCTGAAAAATACTTCCAGAGAGTGTTTTCTTGGACAGATAAGACTCCATTTTGTTTCCAAAAGGCAAAGACAAACTCTACTTTGATTGTAAAACATTTTCTTCAAATGTAGATTTTTATCCTTGGGAGGGGTGTGGGGGGGCGTTTCTTGAGATTTTACAAATCCAATAAGTTTAAATGTGGAAATGCGGTGCTTCTAATTACAAGTATAATGAAAAAACATTTTCCCTTTTAGTGTATTATTTCCTGTCTGGTTTCAGTGGCTACTTTCCCATACATATATGCCACTAGATCAGAGAGTCCCAGCCAGGAAGAATTTTAGCAAATACACAACCTTCATTACATCATGTCCCACATGTTTGTGTGGCCTAAAGCTCTTTGCTCCAAAAGTCTTATATTTGCAAAATAAAGCAGTAACTTTGATCCTCTCTTCTTTAATACTAAAAATAGTTCTACCAGGTAGGCTGCATCCAATTTTTTTTTTTTTTTAAATCAAAGCTGCATTCTGTTATTTTAACAAAACAACTGGCAGGTCTCTATGCACAGAGCTGCTCTAGTCACAGAGGATACATAAGATGCATAATTAATATGTCCTTTAAACGACTTTCTTAATCAAAAAAGACACTAACTATATGTAAAATTATTCACTTACATATATTGGTTTGTGTAATTTTCCACAATGACAGCAAAGTTGGTAGCTAAATATATTTTTATATATCACAAAACTTAGCAAATGTGTTTTGTAAGGCATGCACGGTGAGGGGAGTATTAATATCTGTGTCCCTCCTCTTTATATTCCCCCATCTCCTAGTAAAGATGTTATATTTTATACAGAGTTGTAAACTACTTTGAAATATAGTAAGAAGATCTGTTTCATGTAAAATAAAGGTCACTAATGTACTACGTAGTCACTGTCTGGACAAAGACAAGCATCATTTAAGGCTGTTTCCCCACAGAGCCCCTTCCCAGTGCTCCAACTCCTGGCTTTTCTCAGGGCATCCCTTTAGGAGAAGCATTCAGGACCAGCCATGGTCAAAGCTGGACCAACTTCTGAGAAGGTAGTTCCTCTTGGACTTCAGAACTTCTGTTCTTTACCCCTCCCTTGTGAAAAGTCATTCTCAGCTCAACTAAGGGAACCCAAAGTAGGAAATCTGTTTGCAACGTCTATTTTTGCTTTTCTGAAATAGGATGCGGCAGAAAGCGAGAAAGCAAAGATGCCCCAGGAAACGGTAAATAGTGTGCGCCTATACACAACCACGTTGAGTCTTAGCATAACTGATAACTTTTGAGTGGTACCACAGGTTTAAACAGCTTCAAGCATGCCCCTGACAATCTGTTTTGGGAGCCTATTGTTTGAAGATGCAGGGATCGTCAGGGAGGAGCTGCAAATGCAGACACTGTTTTCCGTTTTCTGGAAGCCCAGCTTCCTCACACAGGCATCAGTAGGCGCAAAGCCACAGGCCTTCCAACAAAGGGGGCAGACTGTGACCTTATGCAGGTAGCCAAATGCTTTCTTGAAGACTGAGGTGTCAGGGACAAGATACCTGAAACCAAGAAACCTGGGAGTTGAGTGGGCAAGGAAATAGAAATACTTTTAAGGTCCCATTTTTCTAATAATAAATTCCAGGTTTCTTCTCATTAAATAAGTCAGTAAATAAATAAATAAAGGTGAAGAAAATGCATGGCTAATTATTCAGGTTATCTTCCCTTTATTAAAAATATGAATCTTTAAGATACTAAATATGATGTCTGAGGACCACACAATTTTAAACAAGAAAGAGAGAAAGGAAAGGCTTTATGAGAATGACCTAGGAGCCCTTGAAGACGGCAGGGAGGCCTCTACAATGCTTATGCACCTCCCTCAGGGGAACTGTGGACCCCAAGTCCATGACAAATCACAGGACATCACTGCTTTGGAAAGCTGAAACCACTCTTGTTTCAGTAATGTCAGAAAGACATTGAATTTAATTATTTAATTAAAATAAGTTTATACTATATATTAATTAAAATAATTTTATACTATAAACTAGCTGAAACTTTGTGGACAGTAATTTGGCAATATGCATTAAAAGCCTTAAAAAGGTTCACTTCATTTACTCTAATATTCTATCTCTGGGACTAGTTTCTAGGGAGATCATCTGAAATACAAATACAGACATAGGTAAAAACAAGTTTATCTTTAATATTTATAGTAATAGGATAAAACTGAAGCCACCTAAACATCCACTAATAGGAAATAGTGAAGTAATACAATGGAATTTAATAAGTCTATATTCAATGTTATAGGATGCCCTAAACTGTGTAAAACAACACAGAGGAGAGAAATGTTAACATGATTATCTCTCAGTAGTGGGAATATATGTTTTTTCCTCCATATTTCCTAAGTTTTCTATAATGATGTATTACTTTCCTAAGAGACATCTTTTTATGTAACGTATCCCGTTACACACACATTACACACACGTTCAGGCACACACAAAATTCATTAATTCTTCCCATGTTTATAAACTGAAATCTCAGAGTCAAGAATAAAACTAACGTCAGTTAATTAGAGGTTTTTCCCTTAAATGACTGCATAAAAATAATGCATGCCAAGCGACACATATCTGCACGTTTTCCTCTGTATCCAATAAATAAACTTCATGTCTAGTTATCATTGTGATTTTCTTTTGTGGACATACATAGGTAGAAAATGTTCGACACTCTGGTTAGGAAAATCAAGCTTTCAGGGGGGCCAGTCCACATCTCATCTCAATCACTCACAGTTCACGCTTGCCACTCAGGCTACCCTTATTTCTTTATTATCTACACAAATACCAGCAAATGGCAAATTTGCGAGGATGTCTGCTTTTAGGCAGTCTACTGCATTATCTGCAAAAATCTGTTTTCAGCAGCCAACAACCCAGAAATGTGACCCCTTGCTCTTTTCTTCCATTTTTTTTTAAAACTAGGTCAAGTGGCTGTCCCTGTAGCACCATCAGTATTTTCAATAAAAATCAAGTATATCTTGTGTTTGAAACATACATTATAAATAGATGTATAGATGGAGCAGATATTGAGAAAAGAAATGGTAAAGATTATGAATATTAAGATTTATATTAATCTATAAGCCTATTAAAGTACAGTAAAACCTGTCCTTCAGACCACCTTTTTAAAGATATCACCTCCCTGATGGGACCACTAAATTTCGGGCCAAATTATTTTCCCATAAAGAACAATGAAAAGAAAATGATTATATTAAGACTACTTCTACTATGGTTTCTTTTCATTGTTCCGCCAAAAATGATTCCAAACAGTAAAATAACATTGATTTTGACCTTGTTAATGAACCTGAAGAACTTCATGGAATACTCAAACACCGATTTCCATTTTTAACAGGAAAAAGATGGGACCCGCTGCCTCACGTTGTGGAAAACACCAGTAGCAGGTAGGGGTAATTTCATTGGTATTCGGCAGATGTAGCTTATCTTGATATCGCTAATGTTCCGTAAGGTTTGTCATGTGGATTTTTCTTTGTGCCAAAAGCTGGAGATGATTGTGTGATTTGTAAAATATTGAAGAAGCCTTCAAACCGTGAAGTTTATTGCATTTCTTTTTGGAAACAAGGATTCTCATATACCATATTACTGAAGCGATTTTCAGTTTTCCAAAATGCCACTCTCTCCCGGGGAACAACTTTCTCTCCTTTGGCCTGCAAGCACTCCCTGTGGCTTTGACCGACTTTTCTTCTAAACAAAGCTGCCATACCATCCACACACATTCCCTGGGCCCCCCTCGGGCTGGGCCCTGGTTCTCTTAATCAGGTTCTCCTTCAGCTCGCTCATGCTGGCCCAAACGCCTGAGGCCCTCCCCATCCCTATGCTGGACTTCCAAGGCATGTTCCCTAACTGCGTAAGTCTCTGGAATTGCTTCTCTATACAGCCTACCAAGAACACAACATGATGGTTTTTTTCAGGTCTCCTCCAATATCCATCTATTTAAATAGGACTTTAAAAAAAATGCATAGAAAGAAGGATTAGTCAGGTGTCGCTCTCTTTTAAATGACTCATATTACACAAAGAGCACACCTTAAAATTCTCCAGGAAAAGGTAAACAGGTGAACAACAATTGCACATTTTCAGGCCTCTTTGGAGGGCTCCATGACACCTCATAGTCTTGAGGGGAGGAACACAGTGTGGTGTGTGTCCCTGTGCCCTGCTTTTAGCCCAGGGCCTGCAGTCATCCGCTCCCAGCAAGCCAGTGTGGAATTTAACCAAGTTCCCGCTCACACCACCCATCTGGCCCTCCTTCATTGGGAGGCTACTGGACAGTCACCAGCGCAGAATTACAACCTCTTGGTGCCGAAAGGGGCCTTGGAACACACAGAGCCTTCACCTCTTACAGTTACTGAGGTCTGGAGGGAAGACATGTCTCAAGGGGTATCAATACACCATGAACCTCATGGGTGAAAATCACAGGTGCTATTTCTGTTGCTACAAAGAAAAGACCCATGAAGGAGAAGAAAAAGAAAAATAAGGAAGAGGGGCAGGAGATTTAGTCGATAGCTTATAATAATAAGCAGCCAGCTCTGTGGTGTGTGCTCAAAAATCAACTATAAATAATCACAACTTAATCCTTCAAATACCAGGATGTCATAATGATAAATTTTCTTTTCTCAAGCAGGATTTATTTTTTTCAGTGTGAGATGGAGACCGTAAGACACAGTGGACAGTGAGTGAGATGTGGCATTTAGTAACCTGAGTGTGAATCCCAGCTGTACCACTGCCATCTATGTGACCTTGGGCAATTCACTTACCCTCTCTCTCAGGGCCTCAGCTTCCTCATCTGTAAAATGGAGACAATAACACCATTGGTTTCCCTGGGTCACTTGAAGAGCAAAGGAGATAATAGAGGTTGATGTACATGTAAAGCAAAAGTAAGTTATTTGTCAGCTTGAAAATGAACTCCAAAGCCCATGCATATGAAAAAAAGAAAGCACAGGTGAAGAGGTTGTACATGTTCATTTTCCCTTGGACATTCTCTCTCTCTTTCAAACACGTTAACTGGGCAATGAGATGTGTCAGGAAACACAGACACCTGGGTTGGAAGCCCGCTGCAGCCAGAAGGGACACCCCACCAACTCTTCCTTTCACTACTTCTTCCTCTCCCCAAGTGAGGGGGGTGAACAGACAGAACTAGCCTGGCTTTCTCCTCCCCACCTCCCCAGTGGTCTTCCTGCTCTCTGCTAGCAATACCTAAGGAAGTTCATGTCTTTGAAGATGAGGATGAGAATGCCCAGATTCCTAGGAAGAATATTACAACTTTCTTTCTCTTCCTTCAATGATAGTCTCTTCACCATTTCCCCACTCATAGAAGGTGGTGATGACGTCTCTCCTCAGACTTGCCCTAGCTCTCCTTCCTCTGATTCATTCTGCTGGAGGTAAACGGACCAAAGTTCTCCCTCTGGGCTGAAGGTCCTCTCCTCTTTGTCACCAATCTCCAAGTCGAAGAAGCAGCTCTGGCTTTTGACGGCAGGAACCAGCGTAGAAAACGAAAAGCACATTATTTTCATTGCACTTTGGCTGCTTCTATAGGGACAGGGCCTGCTTATCTGGCACGCTCATTGCTAAGATCAGTGGTACCAGGCGTGAATATCCATGATTCTGGACTGAAATTTGCTTTCTCTGAGAGGACACTTTGCACGTATGTGTATTTGCTCAACAAACATTTGCTGAGGGGTTACTATGTGCTAAGCACTGAGCTAGGAGTTCAGGAAGGGAGCAATGATGCACTGTCCTTCTGTGGGGGATCCTATTACACATTTCTGGAGAGGTCTTCTTGTATCCTTTCGTACTTACCTCATACTAAAGTTAGCCAAAGTGTCCTTGCTCTCCAGGGAGGCGGAGGCCTGACATAATGCCAGGCACCTACTCCACACGCAAGAGATACTCAGGAAATCCAAGTCTTAGAACCTTTTAGTTGAGAGCTACCTGCAGGGGCCTATCTCATCTGTCTGGAGTCATGTAGGGCTGCTCAGCCTGGTGACCCAGGTACGTTCTAGAACATGGCGAGATGTCCTTTCCAGTCTGGAGAGTCCAGGCAGACTGGAGAGAATGGGAGCGGCCTGGCCAATAGGCCCTCTGGAAAGTCCAAGGATCTGAAAGGATGTGAGCTGCAGCAGGTTCGTGCCACCGGCCGTGTCTGTCGACGCCATCACTATCAGCATCAAGTTCACTCACGGCTTTGTTAAGTGCTTTGGGATTTCTCAAGTATAAAAGGTGCTCTATAAAATCAATCACAGGAAACTGCTGCTGGCAGCTCAGAACAGCTACAGTAAGCGGTGTCCACTCAATCAATAGTCCCTCACTGAGAAGGGGAGAGTATACCATTAAAAAGATGTGCTCTTAGAAAAACTTCCCTTAAGTAAAAAAAAAAAACAAAAAACAACCTTACAAAGAGTATAGAGAAAGCATGCAATATACTACCATATTAAACATGATGGGAAGAGTTGCTTAGTCCTTACCAAAATACTTGTGCTTTCATTTTAACCATGCAAGATCTCAAAGTGACACTGAGTCTGAGAAAGCTTTTAGGCCCCATCCAGGAGACACCCATTAGATTTTCAAATCCAGTTACAACATGAAAATGAAAATAGCTCTCTCACTGGAGTAGAGGAAATACTTAAAGTCCTTGCCAAAAAGCCCTATGCATATTTGCAACACAGTCTACTGTCTGCCTTTAATTAGGTTTGAGCAGGAAAATGTGTACATGAATCACATGGTATAATGTTTACAGCTGGGCCCCTTGCACAGTCCTGAAAGCAAGCACGTTGATCCGGCACATTTGGGAATTTTATTTTCTTCAGAAGGTAAAAATGTCCAAAAAAGGGACACCTGGGTGGCTCAATAATTAAGGATCTGCCTTCGGCTCAGGTCATGGTCCTGAGTTATGGGATCGAGCCCTGCATCGGGCTCCCTGCTTGGCAGGAAGCCTGCTTCTTCCTCTCTCACTCCCTTTGCTTGTGTTCCTTCTAAGGTGTGTTTCTCTCTGTCGAATAAATAAATAAAATCTTTTAAAAAAATGTCCAAAAAAAATCATGTTACCATATACACAAACTCATGTATTTCTTAAAGACACAACATATTGGGGCGCTTGGGTGGCTCAGTTGGTTGGGCGACTGCCTTCAGCTCAGGTCATGTCATGATCCCGGAGACCGGGGATTGAGTCCCACATCGGGTTCCCTGCTCAGCGAGAAGCCTGCTTCTCCCTCTCTCACTCCTGCTGCTTGTGTTCCCTCTCTGGCTGTGTTTCTCTCTGTCAAATAAATAAAATCTTTAAAAAAAAAAAAAAAAAGACACAACATAGTAGTTTAAATAGAAAAAAACCTCGGCGAGAAGATACCTTAAAATATTTCTAGCCCACAAACTCTTTTTGTTGATTACCAAAAAGCACTGTGGCAGACAGGGAGAGAGAGGGAGGGAGAGAGAGAGCCTTCAAAGCCAACAGTGGTGACTGCTGACAGTTCTCCTGAGCACCTCCTCCAGGAAGAAAGCCCTTGGAGAGCATGCCTGATGAGGTACTCCCAGAGTCTGAAGGGGTATTTTAAAGTCATCGGTGTCTCTTCAGGTCTTCTCATCAAACTTCAATATTAGAGTTCCACTTGCTACAGCAGAAGTGATTAAAAACCTCATATTTACGGGCACCTGGATGGCTCAGTGGGTTAAAACCTCTGCCTTCGGCTCAGGTCATGATCTCAGCGTCCTGGGATCGAGGCCTGTATCGGGCTCTCTGCTTGACAGGGAGCCTGCTTCCTCCTCTCTCTCTGCCTGCCTCTCTGCCTACTTGTGATCTCTCTGTGTCAAATAAATACATAAAATCTTTAAAAACAACAACAACAACAACAAGAACCCCTCATATTTACAATATGCAGGTCTTTGGTACAGGCGTTTTGAACTCCTGAGGGCACAAGAGCTCCCTGGGGGCGGGGGCGGGAGGGGGTGGGGGTTGGCTGGGTGCGGGCTCACAGACCTCACCTTAAGACAGTGTGCCTAAAAAAAAAAAGAAAGAAAAGGAACTATGTGCCTATACCCCTTGTTGCTGATTAGGAAGCTGGTGGACAGTGGCTGGTGGTGGACAGTGACTTGCCCAAGGTCACCCACTAGGCACCTGGACCATACAAACCCACACCTGCCACCCGCCACACAGCTGGGCTCTTTCCCCTTTACCACCTGGTCCTTCTCTCTGAAATGGTTTTGATGACAATGCTTCCCAAGCTCTTCACCCAGAACAAATGATGTCCCCTTTATGGGTAATTCGAGTAGCCTTACCCTCTTCCTTTTACAGAGTTCTGTACAATCATTTCAGTCTAGGAAATGAAAATCATATTTGTTGTGCCCAGTTATAAACTTAGTATGGGTTATTTTGATGATGACTACTTCTTAAAGTCTCAAGAACTCAGAGAGGGGGAGAGAGGGGGAAGGGGAGGTAGGTGGACTGGGTCAGTATACTGCAGACTCCAAGGCTTACAGTCCCTCGGGTGGGCAGACTTCAGATTTCAGCAGTTTCCTTAAAGTGAACACATCTTCCAGAGTCTGACCACCTTGCCAGAAGATTCAGATTAGATCTAGATTTAAATAGTCATACTCAAAATTCCAGGTGACTTATTTTTTCTTGGTTGATGTAATTTATGTCAGTTTACTCAACTCTTAAAACCTAACCACACCAATCAATGGGAGCTTAATGATTCAAACATAGCCTGAAGTCTGTACACCAAAGGCAATCACCAAAACTCCAAGAGTGAGTCACATAAAGAAATCTGTAGGGACGCCTGAGTGGCTCAGTTGGTTAAGCAACTGCCTTCGGCTCAGGTCATGATTCCGGAGACCCGGGATCGAGTCCCACATCAGGCTCCCTGCTCGGCGGGAGGCCTGCTTCTCCCTCTCTCACTCCCCCTGCTTGTGTTCCCTCTCTTGCTGTGTTTCTCGCTGTCAAATAAATAAAATATTAAAAAAAAAAAAAGAAATCTGTAAATCTTCAGCAGAATTATTTAAAAATCTACCAGTAGTCCTTGGTGGTAACCCATAATACTAGGAGCCAGGTAGAGCTGTAGGGGAAGTATGGCAAACTTCATTCTGTCTGGAGTTCTGTCCTAGATCCTCCATGAATTAAGTAATGGTGAAATCAACTTCTTTTTTTTAAAGGACTTTATTTATTTGAGAGAGAGAAAGAGAGTGAGGGTCAGAAGGAGAAGCAGACTCCCTGCTGAGCTCCATCCTGGGTCTCCCAGATCATGACCTAAGCTCAAGGCAGATTCTCAACCCACTGAACCACCTATGTGCCCCAAAATCAACTTCTTTGAGTCTTGGTTTTTCCTCCTTATTGAGTCTGAAGGAGGTCAAAAGTCCCAAAGCAGAAAGAGTGGGCAATAAAATGAACAGAAAACTGGCAGAGGAATAATATAATCTCAGCTTCAAGTAACTGACATATAGCAACTCATTCAAATACTGAAAACTTCTTTAAATTTTTAATTCTGGGTGGCGCCTGGGTGGCTCAGTTGGTTGAGCGACTGCCTTCGGTTCAGATCATGATCCTGGAGACCGGGGATCGAGCCCCACATGGGGCTCCCTGCTCGGCGGGAAGCCTGCTTCTCCCTCTCTCAGTCCTTCTGCTTGTGTTCCCTCTCTAGCTGTGTTTCTCTCTGTCAAATAAATAAAATCTTTAAAAAATTTTTTTTAATTCTGTTTCATAATTTTCAGACAAATCAATAAAGAACAGTGCTCACTTTCAATTATTTCTTAGTAACTGGAGGCCTGGGTAGCTCAGTGGGTTAAGCCTCTGCCTTCGGCTCAGGTCATGATCTCAGGGTCCTGGGATAGAGGCACACATTGGGCCCCCTGCTCAGTAGGGAGCCTACTTCCTCCTGTCTCTCTGCCTGCCTCTCTGCCTACTTGTGATCTTTCTCTCTCTCTCTCAAATGAATAAATAAAAAATCTTTAAAAAGTTAATTTCTTAGTAACTAAAAAATCAGTTTTTATATGCCAGAAAAGTTATAACATTTAAATGTCCAAATACCTAAAATTGACAAAACATTTGAATTTTTCTCATATGCTTAGGATATGTATGGCTTGATTGGAATAATAAATGTGTATGAGGAATATGTGGAAAATTTAGCTGTGGGGTGTGTGTGTGTGTGTGTGTGTGTGTGTGTGTGTGACATTGAGCAAGACAGTCAACCTTTCTGGACCTCGATTTTTCCCATCTGCAAATAGGGCTGTAAGGAGGGTTTGATGGTCTCTAAATTTCCTTCCACTTCTAAGAGTCCACAAAATACAGACACCTGGGTGGCTCAGTCATTAGGTGTCTGCCTTCTGCTCAGGTCATGATCCTAGAGTGCCGGGATCAAGCCCTGCACTGGGCTCTCTGCTCAGTGGGAAGTCAGCTTCTCCCTCTCTCATTCCCCCTGCTTGTGTTCCCTCTCTAGCTGTGTTTCTCTCTGTCAAATAAATAAAATCTTTAAAAAAAAAAAAGTCCACAAAATAGGATCTACTAAATATAATTAGGATGAACTAAATGTTTCCTGGGTGAATTCCAATCTTTATCATGACAATATATATTATTAATCTTTTCAGAAAATTTAATATAGACTTATGATATTTTGGTTAGGTAGTATTCTAACAAGGATCATTAACTTAAATTCTATGTCCAGTCAGCAGTTTGGATGAACCTACAGTTCTATGCCTGGATTAAACATACATTGAAATCATTTAGCATATTGTTAATAAATGGAACTGTGATTTCCTCATTGAAGATCGAGCTTTATGATTTTCTCACACCAAATGGATTCAAAGAAATCTCAGGGTTTGCAACTTCTAGAATATGTTCTGCCACCCTTTTCCACAGTCGAGGCAGCGAATGGACTATCTGCGGCCAGCTACTGAAATTTTCAATAATGAAAATTTATTTGACTCTGTTATCCAAATATGCAGATAGCCAGATCACTGTTTTCCGAAAACATATTAAATGAAGTGGCACAGAAGCCTGGCGATAGCAGCGAGAAAAGCAATTTTAGACAATTGAAGATCTACAGCCAGGTCACAACTCTTTCATAGCTTCCCTATAAAAATCCCAGCCTCTAAAAGGGAAGGCTCTCATGATGCAAGAGAAATAAGTAGGAGCTGTACCAAAGTACATTATATTGTGACACAGAAAGCATAAATCATATGTGTATGAAAATCATAAGCCCTAAGCTTTAGAGAGTTGTGCAATTGACAATCAAATGGAGCTTAAAAGGAATTACGAGGTTTTCAACCAAAGTCTTGAAATAAAGAAAGTAATATTTTACAGCAAAAAATTGCAAATGTCAAGTTTAAATCATAAGACTTTGCACCATTGAGCTACTAGCTAGTTCTATAGCTTCTTCAGTCCTTAACACAGGGAAAGACCAACTTTCATGCTCAATAAAACTTAAGAACTTTAGAAATACATTTAGAAACATAATTCATGTATTTGTGACTTTTCCCCTCCCTAAATGGCTAATTGTAGAAGAAAAATGGGTGAGCATAAGAACTTCCTGGATGGTAACCTATTCCACCATTTGCTTTGGACTGTTATGAGTTCTTGTGTTTTTAAAATAGGGCTGCCACCAAGTGGGTTATTTAAAGAGAAAGGGGGGTCTAGGGAATATGGAAGGCTGTCCTCCTTTCCCCCCTCAGCGACATCCAGCTCTTGCTCTGGAAGGCTTCAGGGCCAACTGAACTACCCAAAGGCAACCAACCACCAGCCCCCATGAAAAGCTGGAACCCAGCTGCCCAACTCGGTTACTCCTGTCCAAAGCCAGACAGGTGGCAACCCAGATTGAATCTGTTGTTGTGGGAATGATTTGATTCACAAACAGGGTTATTAAATTTTATATGGAGACACAGGCGAACGTCACAAGATTCTGGAGAGAAAGACCTGATTCACATAAATTTGTCTTAATAGCTATGAATTTGGGAGCATAAAGCAGAAAAAAAAATTAATGGAAAGGCATTTCACCTCCTCCGTCTGCCTGCTATCCTCCTCCACTCCCAGGCACGTAATATGCCCACACACACATAGATCAGCCACTGCCACGGCTCCATCCAGCCCTTCGCAGGAGGAGCTCAACACAGTGATCGGAGCCCGTTTTGACATTATAAACTCCAATTTGGCCCCAAGTCACTGTGAGTGGACACTGCCACCAACGGCTCTGACACTAGGTTATTTGTTGTTGCTGTTCGCTGTCCCTGTTTGCACATTAATCCAGTGACAATTAGGTGTCAGCAAGCGTTGTTTCTGCTTAGCTGATAGCCTTGGGCTCTGCGCTTGAAGCCCTAATCAGGAGTGTAAACTCTGCTATATTTCAATTTGGAGAAGCGCTCTTCCGCTAAGAGGCCCCTGGCACTGCGATAAATAAAACGCCTATTTACTCTATTGCCACACTTAGACATCTAATGCACTTACTACCAGCCCCCTAATCATAGCCTACAGTTAAAACCGCCTATAAATCACTCCGTTCTCATCCTGCGCATTAGTGAAGCCATTTTCCCCAAACCCCACAATGAGCACTGTTTCCTTTTCTTGTTAGTCAAAAGCTAGATGATTTTTATTAGGTTAAAGACGAGTTCACAGATGGTAAATCGCGTGGAGAGAAATGAGCTGGAGAGTTACACCTAGTCAGCGCGGGACGCGGTGCCGGGGCCGAGGGTGCGATGTGGTTCCTGAACCCCGGCGGCGGGACTCGGAAGCACCGCCAGACCCGAGCCCCTAGCCCGCCCCGCGGCCTCGTCCCACAGACGGCCCCCTGCCCTCCGCGCCCAGGTGCATACCCAGCGGAGACTGCCGCCTGGGCTGGGGACTCCGCACCCGGACGGGGTGGGCTTGGCCCGGCAGCCTCCTCCCAGGGCTGCCCGCACCCCCTAAAAATGTAAAAACAGCCCCATCCGCCTTGATCTCGCTGTGCACGTTTCCCATCGACGCCTGCTCAGAGGCGAGACCCGCTGGAGGCCCGGCGCGGCACGGCCCCCGGGGACCGCGTGCAACAAAAGCCCGGCCGGCAGCCCTTGCTCCTCGCCTTCCTTTTCAATTCTCCCCCGATCTCAGGTGGAATTAGGAGGATTAAAGCGGCGAGTAAATGAGGCGAGTGTGCAAAATGACTCCTTTCTGAACCAAACGGCATGCTCCGTGCTGGGGAAATGAGATGCACATTTAAATCTCATCCATCCACCGCCTGCGGCCACCGCCATGTACCTGCCTACTTAGCCCAAGGGTTAATTAATTGAGGCTTCAATGCACTATTGCAAGAGCATTATTGCATTTGATACTCTACATCTGTGATTTAAAACTCTTTCAGTCCCTTGTCAGCAAGGGAGGGTTTTTAACTAGGAAATTAGCATTCAGATAAGGGAACGCTCTATTTGCTTCTGAAAGGAAGGAAATATTAAGGATGCTGGTGCACAAACCGGGCTGTCATATCCTGTCCCATCCTGGAGGGAGCGCGAGGGCCTGGCTCCCCTGGGAGCGAGGCGACCCGGGCGGGTCTCCTGCCCGCGCGACGGTTGGGCAGGAGGGGGCCACCGCGGCCAGCGGGACCCCACTCCTCGCAGTCTCCAACCTGCTGGGACATGTTTGCCCTGCAAAGTCCAATAATATATTTTCTCCCCACTTCTTGGAGCTGATTCTTCTTAACATGCACTGCCACGTTACCTCAAACATTGGCTTTCTGACTTCCCTGCGGGGCTCAGACAGAGGAAGAAACCCAGTTTCTTAAGGAAGAATGAGTGGTAAACATCGCAACAGAATTCTAATGATTGCAACAAAATCAGGGACAAGATTGCCATTTGTGATTATTTAGCTTTATGATTTTAAGTATTAGATTCAAGACCTAAGCACACTTTCCCTACTTAAAATTCTTGAACAATTCTAGCATAATTTTACTGCCCGCCCGTGTGTGTGTGTGTGTGTGTGTGTGTGTGTGTGTGTAATGAACTATAGAACAACAAAAAAAATAGTGGCTGACAAACTAATGCTCTGGATCAGTTAGACTCATGTCACCTATTCATGCTATTCAAATGTTGATATTGTTTTCATGCAAAATGGAGACATCTTTAAGTTCTGGACTCACTGGTAAAAACCTATGAAAAACAAGAGAAAACAAAAACAACAAAAAAGAAAACAAATAACAACCTCTGGCACTTCCCAACTATAAGATAAACAAATTGCTGGTGAAAAGAAGAATATAATATTCTCTTTCTTGAGCTCCTCATGACCAGGAGAATTTGGAATCCTCAATAGCAAACACTTTGCCAACTGCAAGGAATTGTAATTCCTTCTCTACTGATGTTGCTGAACCATGGGCCTTCATCCTGGGAAATAAAAGCACCTACAGTGGACTTGAGTTGGGATGCCCACATCAACATTCCAATGTGAATGAAGCTCTTCAGAATTTCCATTAATCAGGCCAAAGATTGGGAAATAGATTTGATTGGGTGACGTCAATATGTTATTTCTTTCTAATAACGATCTATATTCTGTCTCCGGGTACTTCTACTTTTTTTTCTTTCTTTCTTTCTTTTTTTCGTCTTACTCAATGACTGAGTATCCAGTATCATCGCCTGCCTCGTTCTAAATCGACTTTTTACATCTTCTCAGCAGCATTAAAGAAAAAGGTGGTGATACGAAAGAGAGATAATAGTTGGGCTCTGTGTTTGCTTTATGGTTTCTCGGCTACTCCATTCCAACCTTGAGTCACGATGCCAAATTTATAAGTTGCTTTGGTCCATTTTGTTCCAAAGGGCCAAGTACTCTAACATTGTTATGTACATAACATTTCAAGTGTTTTATATAATACATCAAGTCTGTAGCAGTCACCTTTCTGCTGCCCCATGCAGAGAGACCAGATATTTTCCATTATTTTAAACCTGTTTGATATAATCCTCCAGAAATAGGAAAACTAGAACCTGCTTTTCTTCAGCTTTGTACCACATTTTTCCGACACTGCTCACACTGGTTCATCTAGGAAGGCTTTTCCCCTGACTCCTGGGTGGCTTGCTTTGGGGTCTTCCAAATAAAAGAGCACCGCAGGAAGAGCACACAGCATTTTGGAAGAGGAGAAACACACAAGTAACTCAATAAGCTCTGAAAATGGATCAAATGAAATGGCGAGTTTTTGAACCTGTATACTTGACAGCTATGCTTGGGAGGGTATTCAGTGACACCAATCTCCTGAGATTACTCTGCTCTCACCGCAGAAGGAGAGATCTGTATGTTTGGAGGGGCTCACAGGCTGGCCTGGATGTCATTTGGTATCTGGGAAGAAACGTGGAGCTATGTACTGAATGGCTTGATGATGATGTATGTAATTTGCGCCTCTTTCTTCAGGATGGAGCCAACAGACTTCTACCAGGAAACAGACTCTGTCCAAAATTTAATGAAACAGAAAGCGAACGTGACATTCCCACGAGGAAACTGGTACCCAGCAAAAGCTTTCCTCAATAAGGGATGCAGCTAGCCTAGGTTGCAGAGCGTTAACATTAGTCACAAGCATTTCTCTAATTCATGAATCTATTCCTTGCCTCCCCACTCAAATTCCCTCTGGCTCTGTCCATTCCTAGGTCCAGCTGGAAGTTCTCTTGCTGGTTCCTAAACAAAGCACAAATGGCACCCTTAGCTCTCTATTTTGTGGGGTCAGAGGGGCCCACACTCCTCTTCTCCCAACACCATGGTATCCCTGACAGAAGCAGGGGCTGTGTGCCATCTTGGAGCTTCCCTACTGCCCCCTCACCGAGCAGTCCCCAAACGAGGCTCTGCACAAAGAATTTGCTGGCTCAACTAGTGAATTCTCATTATGACCTAAAGGACCATTCCAAACCAAGTGATGCAGTTCTGTTGCACTGAAAACATAGCTAAAAAGTGAGCCATTGCCTAGGGCTGAAGGACTGTAAGTACGCACTGATGTGTGCAGAGAGACTGGCCTGCAGAGCTCCTGAGGAGCAGCCCAGACAGAGAACGGATAGAAGGCCCCTTGGAGCACCCCATTCCTAAATGGCTCACTTTGGGCAAACTGGAGAAGCAGACTTCCTCATGAGAAATCTGTTGAGCAAGGTGAGGATAAAGTAACCATTGAAGAAGACCTAGAAGAAGGAGGAGGAGGAAGAGGGGGAGGGGAAGAGGGAGGATGAAGAAGGAGAAGAGGAGGAGGAGGAAGGTGGAGGAGGAAGAAACCAGCACCATCTTTCTCTATGTAGAAACCAGGACCCTTTTGCCAACAGAAAGGTCCAAAATGTTCCCTGCCTCTGTTCACTGCTTGGATAGCGGCGACCCCCTTCCCCCATTCAGAACCAGAAAGTGTGGCTGAGGGATCCCAACCCACCTCCTCCTCCCATGGGTAGAATGGAAAGCATTCCCTCTGTTCCTTTGTTACAGATACATGGAAGACAGGTCAACTGGGGGGGGGGGGTCAGTTCCTAAAAGCCCCATCAGTGAGAGCCAAGGGCACATAAATGCAAGGACCATGTCAAACTCCTTCTGGAATTCAGAGGGAATGAAACATAAATTATCAATACTAAGGCTAGCACATAAACAAGTACCCAAGGGGCGCCTGGGTGGCTCAGTTGGTTAGGCGGCTGCCTTCGGCTCAGGTCATGATCCCGGAGACCCGGGATCGAGCCCCACATTGGGCTCCCTGCTTGGTGGGAAGCCTGCTTCTCCCTCTCTCCCTCTCCCTGCTTGTGTTCCCTCTCTGGCTGTGTTTCTCTCTGTCAAATAAATAAATAAAATCTTTAAAAAAAAAAAAAAAAAAAAAAAAAAAAAAAAAAAAAAAAAAAAAAACAAGTACCCAAGCTGTTCCTGGTAGCAAAGGAAGCTCGTGATGAAATGTTTAAGGAATAACACTTTATAAATAAGGTGTCTTATTTTGGTCAATATTGTCAGAAAGAGGTATGAGTAGTTTAAGCAAAGGTGATTTTTTTTCCAGAGGGGAAAGGGCAGTATATTTGCTAAAAATAATAAAAATTGAATTGAAAAATGCCAGATTTTTAAAAGAGCAGCCTCTCAATTAAAGGCTTTCTTTTCCTTAGTAAAGAAAGGCAAACTCACACAGAGTCTTCTTCTACACGAGGGCCATGCAAGGCAGCACACAAGAAAAGCAGCGGGCATCCTTGGGGAGTCAGGATCTCAAGGTTCTTACAGTTGAGACGATCTGGAAAGAGATTATTTCATTAGCCACACCCTCAAAGTTGGCCCTGTTAGCAAGTGTAATAGGACTTTTTTCAGTTTCATAAAATATCTTGATAACTGGAAAGTGCCAGTTAATGGTAGCCTGTTCCAACTATGAATTTCACAAAGATTAATATACCCCTTTAGGTTTCTTAAGATTCTATCAGGAGGCCTCCCTTAGTCTTGGGTGTTTTACAATCTCTGTGGGCACGAAGCTCAACTGAAACTACCATTCGACAGCCTAACTGTCATCTTCATCTTCTTCTGGCATAAAAATACATATTTTTTCCCATAATAAAGATTTTTTATAATAGCAATAAAGTAACTCCAGAGAACATGGTTGTCTTGAGATAGTTTAACTGTGTCTGGTATGTCATAACGCCCTGGGGATACAGCAGACCCATAATACTCCCTTTTGCTGCCATGTCTTTGCTTAATTAAGGAATAAAGCCAAAAGGTCAATGCTGAAGAAAAATGTAAATCTTCAAAACTTTTCATTCTTGACCCAAACTCTGTGTCATAAAATCTCAGTTATCTCTGTTAACAAGGAGCACACCTACTCTGTCAGCCAAGGGATGCCGGTGTACACATCACATCTTTAAAATATGCTTTTGACACCATGAAAATAAATTCCTGACCTCTGGACTTGGAATTACGATTCTGCCTTCTTGGAGAGAGACCCTCACAAACCATCTGCTTCTCCCCAGTGAATGGAAAGCACTAAAGCAGGGGCCATCTCCTTCGTCAAACATGATTTGTCACTTTATTTCAATGCATCAAACATTGTGTTGAGTCTCATACAGCTAGAAGGCGAGAAAGCAAGGTGGTGTGTGTTGAAGAGAGGGAAAATGAATATGTATGTTCATCGCTACGACTTATTCGTTATTCCATTGCTGCTATGATTGCAAAATATGATCTCAGCTCCAATCGTTTTATTAGTTCACTGATTACTGTCCATCATAATGAGCAAGGTGGTTTGGGCACCAGTTTAGTCTCCTGGGGCCGCAATGGTGATTTACAGACTGTTTTGCAGGTGCCACACTCAAAATGGAGACTTCCGACCAATGATACTCATTTTAAACAAGAGATGCTCAGTCCCTAAACTGATTCGTTAGCCCTGGTACAATGAAAGGATAAATATTTACTTGCCTTCAAGAACTAGAACCTTCCTATCACATTCACAGGCTGCACTCATTGGAGGCAAAGTGTTATTCCATTATGAAACTAATTATATGTCATCTGCTTCTCTCTCAGATGAATAAATGGACAGACACATGCTATGCTGATCAATTAATGTTGTGATAGATCAATCAGTTGGTCTGGACTTAGGTAATACGTATTTATGGAAGAGAATGATTTAGTTTTTTTCCCAGCAAATATGAGAATTCAAATGTGACTTTATTGTACAGATGGAAACATCATGAGCAAAGAGTTGCCATTGTATTCTTGCT
The DNA here is from genome assembly GCA_004023965.1 of Spilogale gracilis. Taxonomy (NCBI): domain Eukaryota; kingdom Metazoa; phylum Chordata; class Mammalia; order Carnivora; family Mephitidae; genus Spilogale; species Spilogale gracilis. The sequence continues at coordinate 39,142 of PITA01017956.1, forward strand.
GTGAAAAAGAAAATTCATCCTTCTTCTTTTGCTTACATATTCAACAGACATTATGGCTCAATAAAAACGGGATGTTTAAATATTTGATAAACATGGGTAGAGCAATGCATTGCTAAAACTGCTAGAGTAGGATGGCAGATTCTCATGGAAACATAAATTAGCTCGCATACAAATGGAACTGTGTGGTAATTCTGGCCTTAAAATTACCTCTTTCTCCTCTCTCTCTCACTTTTGTTTCTTTTCTATTGTTATCTGAGGCTGGTTTTTACTAGATGTGTTTCAAACTATGCAAACTGTCAGCTTTGCTAATCAAGTTAAATGCATCTCACACTAGTGCCTAGACATTTGCAGGCTTCTCTTAGCTATCAACCAGGGCAAGCAAAGACAGAGGGGTCTGAAGCTCTATTGATTTCACATCATCGACAGACTCCTTATTATCAGTCTGAAAGTCAAGTGTGTAAACTCATCACTAACATGAAAGCCTCCTCAACTTGGTCTGTACCCATTTCCTGCAGCTGACTCTGCCATGCTCCAAGGGGTCGGCTGGTCCTGGTGCCTAGTTATAGGAGTCCCCCTCCAACCAGCATGGAATTTCACTTGGGCAGAGAGGAGTGGCATTTGGTGGACCAAGGGCTGCCTAACAGGGAGGTTCAGAGCTGTCTGCTGGATTTTCCAGAGGGAAGCATTTTATCTAGATGAGCTCCGGACTTCACAGATAGAATATAAAAAATGACACAATTTCCACGTATGTGTATGTTTACATTTTGAAAGTTGTTTCACCTGGCCTCCCCTTCATGATTCAGAAAGTCTTTCTGCTGTTGCTGTTTCTACAACCTAAAAAGAGTAAGGGCGCCTGGGTGGCTCAGTTATTAAGCATCTGCCTTTGGCTCAGGTCATGATCCCAGAGTCCCGGGACCAAGCCCGGCATCAGGCTCCCTCCTCAACGGGAAGCCTGCTTTTCCTTCTTCTACTCCCCCTGCTTGTGTTCCCTCTCTTGCTGTCTCTCTCTGTCAAATAAAAAAATAAAATAAAATAAAATAAAATCCAAAAAGAGCAAATGAAGCCATGGGTTTATAGAGCAAAATGACTGACATTCTTGGCCAAAATAGGCTCCCATACTGTTGGCTTTTAGTAAAATTAGATTAAGAGTAGGATTACAGCCAGGATGGCAAATGTGGAATTCACCCAGCAATCATAGAGACCATTGGAGAGGTCTCAGTTTAGGAAACTGTTAAATAAAGATACACTTTGCTGAGAGCCTGCTAAATGTCACGTGTGGAATAAGGTGATCCACTTAAGAAAGAAAAGTAGTAATCGTACTGAATTATGATCACGGGAACAAAGTGCTGTGCCTAGGTTAGGGTTTCTTGAAGTTTGGGGCACCAGTATTAGACACAGAGTGCAGTTGCCCAGACTCTGCCCTCTTGACTAAATCAGGTTGGCAGAGGTAGGGAAGATAAGAGTGAGGGGCTGAGAATTACTACATTTTTAAAAGCATTTCATTTGATTCTTACCCACCCTGAAATCTGAAGATGCTGCTTTAAGCCGTCAGGCCTCCCATTAAATGAGATCAGGACTCTTGCAATCTGTCTTCTAGCTGTTACTGGGTCGCTAGTGTATTAGTTGCTTACAGGTGCTGCAACAAATTACTGCAGATCTAGTGGCTTAAACCAAAACAAATTTATTCTCTTAAAGTTGTGGAGAACAAATTTATTCTCTTAAAGTTGTGGAGATCAGAAGTCCAAATCAATCTCACTGGGCTCAAATGGAGATGTTGGCAGGGACACACTCCAGGGGTGAATGTGTTTCTTGCCTCTTCCAGCTGCTAGAGTTGTATTCCTCTTACTCTGGCTTGTGGCCTCTTCCTCCATCTTCCAAGACTGGTTTGACTCTGCTGCACTCTGCTTATCACAGGGCCTTCTTCTCATCTGCATCAAATCTCCTTTCGTTTCCTTCTTATAAGGATGTTTATGATTGGCCCATCAGGATAATAACTCCATTTCAAGATCCTCAACTGAAGTGTGTCTGCTAAATCTTTTTTACCATATGAGGCAACATTTAAAGGTTCTGAGGATTACAACATAGGGATCTTTGGGGACCATTACGCAGCCTACCATGCCTAGTATTGACAATTTCTTTTTTATCTTTTTAAATATTTATTTATTTTAGAGAGCATGCATGTGCACATGCAAGTGAGGAGAGGGATAGAGGGAGAGGGAAAGAGAGAATCCTCACTCAGACTCCCCTCTGAGCATGGAGCCTGATGTGGGCTTGATCCCAGGACCCCAACATCATGACCTGAGCTGAAATTAAGAGCCAGCCACTCAATGTTGGACTGAGCCACCCAGGCTTCCTGATGATATATATTTTTAAGTCAAAATTATCAAGGTATAATTTACATATATTAAGTTTATCCATTTATTTTTTTTTTGTTTTTTTGTTTTTTTTTTGTTTTGTTTTTTTTTTTGTTTGTTTTCTTTTTTTTTATTTATTTTTTTTTATTGTTACTAAATTTTTTTTCCAGTGTTTCAAGATTCATTCCCCATTCCCCACACCCAGTGCTCCCCGCTTTAGGTGTCCCCAGTACCCACCACCAGGCTCTCCCATCCCTCCACCCCCCTCCCTCCAAGTCCCTCAGTTTGTTTCTGTGCTCAAAATCTCTGTTGTTTCGTTTCCCTCCCTAGAT
>PITA01017957.1:0-41850 GCA_004023965.1 Spilogale gracilis
AGGGTGATCCACTTGGTCCTGGGTATATTTTGGGTTTTTTTCTTATTATGTTCAGTTATCCAGCATATAGTACATCATAATGCTTTGTTTGTTACAAGACACTAAATCCCAAAATTGTAAAGAAGAACATAAATACAAAATTGAAATTGAATACAGTGAAAGTTGAAAATGAATATATCTATAAAATACAAGTGCAAAATGAAAATTAAAAAAAGACTTAAAAACAATGAGCTGATAAAATAAGAAACCATTTGAAAAGGAAAAAAAAGAAAAAAGAAAAAGAAAATTTTAAACTGAGACTACAGACTTATGAGAAAAAGTCTTGAATTCTATACACTATTTTCCCCTAGCACAGGAGTATTTAAATTTTGTGTGATCCATAAACCTGGTATTCACCTAATGGTCCTGCTGGTCTTCTGGGGAAAGGGCCTATGGCACTGATTCTCAAGTGTCTTTGCCTGAGTGGAATTGCACCACCCCTTGCCAGGGAGCTGAGCTCAGTGCAAACTCAGGTTGCTCTATGTGGCTTTTGTTCTCCGAATGCTTCTTGCGCCACTTGTAAAAAGTGGTCGTTTTTCTATTTGCAATTGCAGCAATTCTTTTCTTAGCTCTCAGGTTGAATTCACAGGTATTGTGAATGATTTGACAGATATCTAGCTGAATTCAAGGGACCAGATGAAACATTGGTCCCCTACTCTACTGCCATCTTCCCTCTACTACCTCTATTTATTTATTTTTAAGTGGGCTCCATGTCAAGCACAGAGCCCAAGGCAGACCTTGAATTCACAGAGATCAAGACTTGAGCTGAGATCAAGAGTCAGATGCTCAACTGACTGAGCCACCCAGGAGTCCTCGCACCCCCACTATTTTTTAAACTGCAAACTGTGACATGGAGAATTCAGATAACTTAAGTATCTCACTTTCTCTGTCACTTTCTCTGTGTGTATGTGTGTGTGTGTGTCTGTCTGTCTGTTTCTGTTTTCCTCCACCTGTTCCCCTCAAATACACAATTACATTGAATAATTTGAATCCAAACATCTGGTTCCAAAATCTATGCTCTGTTTTGTTCTATTTCAATGTCATAAATAAAAAGGAAAACAAGAAACAAAAACAACAAAATAAACAACAAAAACAATCAAGGATTAAAAGAATTTCTAGGAGTCATAATTTCTAGGATCAGGAAAAATACACACAAAAAGTTATCACTAAAGCAAAAAGTCTTTTTGCTTCTTATTTATAAAAGTCACCTAAGAAAATATAAAACTATCAACATTTCAGACAACTAATGAATAAAGCATAACACCATAGGATATTTCTCCCTAATCTTACCTTTTTTTTTTTTTTAATTTGCTTATTTGAAAGAAAGAGACTGTGCGTGCACACACACGAGTGTGGGGAGGGGCAGAGGGAGAAGCAGACTCCCCACTGAGCAGGGAGCTCCACTTTGGGGTTTCCGTCCCAGGGTCCAGGGATCATGACCTGAGCCAAAAACAGACATTCAACCAACTGAGCCACCCTGACACCCTATCTCCCAAAATTTTCATTCAGAATTCAACTCAAGCTTTTTATTTCCTCATCTACAAAATCAAGGTCATGGTAAGAAAATTACACTTGAAAATGTACTCAAAAGTGTTGTGGCAAAGTGTTATAGATATTGGTCAACATTTTTCTCTTACGGTCTTTAGAGAATTAAAAAAAACACATTTTATCTAGGTATTTAATATATGGATTGAAGAGAGAGGTCCTGTTTTTAAGCAGCAGAAAGAGATATGAGAAAAGGATCCAAAATGTAATCTTTTAATATAGGAGGACAGTATCAGGTATGTGCTACTAGAAAGAAAATAAGGTCTTCCAGAAGCATCTGCATAACAACTTTTCTTTGTATTAAATATATTATTATTGATATTGTTTGTTAAGAGAGAGAGAGAGAGAGAGAGGGAGAGAGAGAGAGAGAGAGAGAGAGAGATGGAAGATCTTCATAGGAAGTTTTTGTTGTTCTTGTTGTTGTTTTGTTTTTCTTAGGTCATTCTGAGGGACACCTGGGTGGCTCAGTTGGTTGAGCTTTGACTCCTTGGTTTGAGCTCAGGTTATGATCTCAGAGTTGTGAGATCAAGCCCTGCATTAGGCTCCACACTCAGCAGGGAGTCTGCTTGAGGATTTGCTCTCTGCCTCTCATTCTGCCCCTCCTTGTACTCTCTTTTTATCTCTCTCCGTCTCTCTAGTAAATAAATAAATCTGTTTTTAAAAAAAGTTGTTTTGAAAAGGAATACATCTTTCTGGTTTTACATCAATAAAAAAATAAAAAATAAAAAAATAAGTAAATAAATAAGGGGCTGTCACAGTCTGTGGCAAATCAGGAAGGGATAAGGGATGCCCAACCACCTCCATGTGGACACAGGGAGCCAGTTCCCCTTCTCTCGAAGTACACACAACTCCACCCTCCTTATTTGCTGCAATAACCAGTTTATTTTCACAGTATGCAGCTGGTTAGGAGGGGAGAGTTTTACTGTGTTTAATGATTAGCTTGATGGGAGGCAACTAGTCTGTTTAGGCTGGGTCTACAGTTGCTTTTTTAATTGAATAAAACATAATCATCTGGATAGAACTAAGTTTTTGGCTGGGAAAAACTCAGTCTTAGAACTTGTAAATACCCATAAAAGAAAGAATGATTAAAAAACAAATCTACCTATGTTAGTTTTCACAGTAGTAAATTTGACTGCATTCAAAGAATATCCATTGAGTACTTTGTGATAGGGCATCTTAGGTTGTAAGGATATGATATAAAGGAGAATAAGAGAGTCCCCTCAAATAATCTGATGACCTGCCTGTACAATGTTTTTATAATGTTGATTAAAAATCTCTATTTGGGAATTCCATATCTATGTTTTCTTTCATAAATATGGCTTATACCTTTAGATTTTATTTATTTAGAGAGAATGTGACCTGGGGTGGGGTCAGAGGGAGAGGGAGAGATAGATTCTCAAGCAGACTCCACACTAAGTGTAGAGCCTAATGTGGGGCTCAATCTCACAACCCTGTGATCATGACCAAGAGTCAGATGCTCAATTGACAGAGCCACCCAGGTGCCCCAATACCTTCAGCTTTTTAAATGGTGATATGAAGGACAAGCAACAGGTATTTTACAGGGTTTCTCTGTTCTTTTTGCTAACCTGTTCCCTTAGTACTTCCCCTGTTTCAGTGAATGACAATTCCACCATCCCAGCTGCTCCAGCTAAAAGCCTGGAGACATCCTTATCTTCTCTCAGAGAGGTTTCTCCCACCAGCATCTACTTACATCTTACCATCTCCCCTGCAACTACTTTGGTCCTTTTGTTTGGATGATCACAGTCAACACAGGATGGACCTCCTCCATCTTACTTTTCCTCTTCCTCTTATTCTTAGCATAGCAACTCAAGGTATCATATTCAAAAGTGAATCAGTTCATGGCAACACATTACTTTTATCAATACCCTCCAATGGCTTCCCAGCTCACCCAGGTTCTTCCAGATTTGTTTCCTTGTGTGCCCCAGGCCTCCTCATTTGCCCTTTCCCTTGGTTCTCGGCACATCAGCCTCCCTGCTCTGTGTGATACTCATTGAACACTGAAGTCACTCTCTTCCCTCAGGCTTCTGTCCTTATTTCTTGGCCTGTGCTAACTGGCTTTCTTCCACACCCTTCTCTGATCACCCTACTTCCCTTAATCACCCAACAATTCCCAAACCATTTCCCTACATTATTCTTTCTCATAGCAGTTATCATCTCCCAACATATTACTTATTTATTTTATCTCATAAATAAGTATTTTATCTAACAAATAAGTTACTTATTTATTTTTTCTAATTTATTTTATCTAATTTTCTCCACTGGAAAGCAGTGGCAGGTGGGGAGGGATGTTTGTTTTCCTTATTGCTGTACCTCCAGTACCCAGAACAGTGTCTGGCACCAGGTATGCAACAAAGATTTGTTACATGAATGAATGTTAGAATGAGAGGAACTTTTAAAATTCCAAATAAGGAAGTGTGGTCTATTCTTTGAAATAACAGATTATATAGAAGTGGTCTCTGTAATATAAAATGTTTTTGTGTGATGCAGGCAGCATTCTGTGTTGACTCTCAGAAATAAGACCATCAATCAGAGATGATGGAAAGTGTCAGAGCTTTATATTATTATTTTTTATTTGTTTATTTGACAGAGAGAGAGATCACAAGTAGGCAGAGAGACAGGAAGAGAGAGATGAGGAAGCAGGCTCCCCGCCGAGCAGAGAGCCTGATGTGGGCCTTGATCCCAGGACCCTGAGATCATGACCTGAGCCGAAAGCAGAGGCTTTAACCCACTGAGCCACCAGGCACCCAGAAAGTGTCAGAGCTTTAGGTGGGAGGATTCATAGGCATTTGGAGATGGCATCTCCCTACTGTGTTTACGGCACCTTATCCTCAAGCATACAAATAAATGAATGCTCATTTGACCTCAAATTAATCCCTAGCACAAACTGCAGGAGAATTCTTCCTTCCTGAGGAAGAAGGAAGGAAGAGTTCCTTTACCTAATCTCTGGGCCAGCCCTACACAGAATCCCTTTGAAGACTTCATCTGGGAGGAAGCTGCAGAGTAAAAGAGGAGGCAAAGCTGACACAGGGTGGAAGAGACAGCCTCTGGAAAGAGAGAGGTCAGCAAGTTTCATTCTTATCTCCTGGGAACTTCTAGCTTTGAAAGCCCAGATGAGTCATAGAATTCCTGTAATGAAAACAAATTCTCCTTTTTACCTTAACCTAAATCAGAAAACTGGAGCATATCAAAAAAACTAAAATAACCCAACTTTTGCATTCAAAGAGAATTTCATTTTAGGCAGGGCCTCATCTGAAGCACCCCAAAGGAGGTCCATTTATTTATGGAAAGAAAATCATAAGAAGACATTGATGTTGTACTGACAGATGGACAAACTGTGGTTATTTTTTTAACTTAACATGTTTAAGGTCTTTGTTTACCAAACAAACAAAAAAAATGCAGAAATATGAAAGCTACTGTTTTATCAGTATAAAAAATCACCCTTCCTGGGTGCTCCTTCACCTCTCTTTACTCCATCCATCTTCCAGCAACATCTTAATCTTATCCCAGTTCACCCCATCTCATGTTACTCCCTCTTAGATATCTCCAGGGACTTCTCATTGTTTAAAACAGTGTTGGTGAGATTTTTATATTTAAGCAACAGAATCCTTTCTTAAAAATAAGTGTTATTTATAATATAATATATTACAAAATATAATACAGATAAAGTGGAAATGCTCTGCTCTAAGTAGGGTAGGGACAGAAAACCTAGAAACCAATTGACTGGTTCTTAAACCCATCCCCACCACCACCCACCACCACACACACCTATTCACAAATATTCAGGCTCATGGAGCCATTCCCAAGACCCTGGCCTGAAAAATTAAATAGCCTTTTATTCCCCACTCTCTTATGCAAGATCTTCCACAAACAATGACCTCAAATGGCCTTTTCATTATTCTCTGCTTCAATATCCCATAGCTATCCCATGTTAAACCAGAACATCCCACTCCAGTGCTTGGAATATTTCCTCACTTTCATTCTGTCATGTCTCATATCATAAAAAACTGGGATTGGGATCAAGTGCCTTCTAGGTGTGTGAACCTCATGCAGGTTATAGAACCTTTACAGGCCTTTGTTAATCCACCTACAGGAGCTGAAAACAGAAGTATCTACCTCATAATGTTGTTATGAGCAAACCCATGAGAAGCAATTAGCACCTGGACGGTAGAAGTATTTCATCAGTGTTAGTTATCATCCTGTGCCCAGAATGCCTACATGCTGGGGAGGAGCTCAGGTGGCCCAGCACTCCTTCAACTTCAGGGAGAATTCTGATACCCTCTAAGATGGTCATTCTGAACATCAGCAGCCTGAAGACTTCCATGCCACCAAAGAGAAAAAGTCTGAAAACTGTACATTTCTTGCTCACATTCAGTGACACCTTCTTGGAATATCTGAACTGTGAAAATCCCACTTATTTCTTCCTTAGTTTTTAATGATCAAATTAGTGAAAAGACCCCAAATCCTCTTGCACCCATCCCCATGCTTGATGCAGACTAAGGGAGGAATAAGAGCACTTTTCTATGACTCCTGTGAGAATAATGAGGTCTCAGGAGCCACAGAATAAAGCAAATGAGGAGTGCTAGCTAGCTGGGAGTCTTCTAAAACCTTCCCAGTAAGGTTGTGCAAGGGGTGACACTGAATGGGTTATGGGGTGACACTGTTGCCCTTAGTTCTAGGGTAGTCAGGTCTGGCTCCAGGACATTATCTGTCTCCTCTAATAGCTTCAGTTCATAGTTTCCAGCATCACACAAGGCTATCATCATCTACATATTTCATGATGAGAGGAAGGTTGGGAGGAAGCGTCCTCTCTCCCTTACTTCTGCTGGACATCTGTGCTGGTTGCCTGGCACAGACTTGGCTTTGGGACGAATGCTCACCACTATTCTCTGCAGTCTGCTGTGGTCCTGAAAAGCTGAGTCAAGTCAGCAGTGGCCTTGGGAGCCATGCTGACTGGGGAGCCATATAGACCTGATGCTCTGCACTGTAACAGCCCTGGGGATGCTATGCCAGGAAGTACCAGTGTTGCCAGGATGCTTAGACCAGGCCCAGAGTCCCACAATTGCAATGGAAGTGGTGGTATTGATTCTCACGGTAGGATTTTTAATCATCAAAAGTCTACACTGCAAGAAGAATAAAGAACTCCTGGCTACTAGAATTTCTGCCCTTCAGGAGAGATGACATAAAATTCTTGAGAAACTCAGCCTCATTGAAAAAGAAATGCAAGAGCTGGAGGCACCCAGCTCCTTACTTATGTTTAAAAGGCCTTCAGAAGAGAAACTTAAACATTTAGAAAAGTTGAACTGATGCCTAACATTACGAGAAAGACCCAGTTCTTAGAAGATGCATCAACAAACATCCAATTTCAAGTAGCTGCCACTAAAACAGCTTTCAAAACACATCAGAAAAATAAAGAACGACTTCATACAGCACGGAAAGATGTTTTGGATGAAAATTCTACTTCTCAAGAAGATAAGCTATTTTCATAAGAGGCTAAGGAATGAAAGCAAGAGCAAATGAACTTGTCAGAATAAAGTAACAGAAAATGCCGAAGTGCCTCTGGGTTCAAGTTTAAATGACAAAGAAAGTCAAATGAAGCCTCTGGATGACCTCTTGGTAAAGAAGAGAGACTGGCTGGCAGTTCCTGAAGAAGCAATATGGTGGGTAGAAACCTGGAATTGGAAAAAGAATGCACCAGAAAAAGGAGACCTCCTGAAACAGGAAATCAACTCAGTTTTGAAGAAACTGATTGACAGGGTTGAGTCAAATACATATTTAAGAAAAAAAGAAAGAAATATAGACTAAATTAATTGAAGAAAATAAAGTAGCTAATAAACCGAAAGATATTAGATGTCTGCATACAGAGAAGTCCTCCCTGCAGTTAGAAATACCACTGCAGGAAGTCCAGGGGGCACCTGGATGGCTCAGTCGGTTAAGCGTCTGCCTTTAGCTCAGGTCATGATCTCAGGGTCCTGGGATTGAGCCCCATATCGAGCTCTCCGCTCAGCGGTGAGTCTGTTTCTCCCTCTGTGACCTCTCGCTTTCACTCTCTCAAATGAATAAATAAAATCTAAGGAAAAAAAAAGATGAGGAAGAAGAAGAAAAAGAAAATCCACTGCAGGAAGTCCAGGAGAAACTTTAGGTCGTTTCTGAACTATATTAAATAAAAAGTAAATTTTCACCAAATAACCAAATGGAGAACTAATTTAATCTATAAAAACACATGTAAATCTTTTCAAAGCTATCAGACATCCCTGCATGTGAAGGGCTAGACATCTCTACAATAGAAGCCAAAATTCTTTCAGAAAAATCTTCCAGAAAAAAAAAATGTAATGAATTACAAAATCTTATCAAAGTCAGCTTATTGCTCATGAAAGAAAAATTCATGTTTAAGAGCCTTTATTGGCTGAGAGAAATCTCAATAACACAGAGTGACAAGGCATACATCAGAAAAAAAAATTACTGTGAAGGAATTTAAACATTTTGAAAACTATACTTACGTCCTCCTTTTTGTTGGAAACAGAGTATTTGACAGAGGCTTGCAAGAGCACTAGGGAATCCTCTGGAAGACTAGATCCCCATAGAACAAAGTTGTGATGGTGGAGGGATTCAGTTCCAACATCTCATATCAACCAGAAGCCCTTCTACTGGTGGCCTGAACCCTTTGGGCAGAATCCTTCTACGAGGCCACCTCCATATCTTGATATAGGAGATCCTCCACAAGAGCATGCTAGAACTTTCCCTGGGGTTTTTTGCCTTGGCACTTGGGACCTTATCTTGACTCAGCCCTCCCACCTGAATGAGAAGCCACAAGTCACAGTGCTGCTTTCCCACCTCATGGTCTCACTGGTAAGGTGTTACCCAAGGCTCCTAGGAGATAGTTCCCCAGAAAAGAACCCCCTTTCCTTCTCTTATTCTTCAAGGACAAACCTCTCTAGGAATAATCTCTGGCGACTGAGGGGCTTCTCTGGCTCAGAACATCCTCTACTGGCAACAAGAGGTATCTCTACACCAAGCTCTAAATTTGGTCTTCTCCCACAACCTGAAAGCTGAAGTGATTTACCTTCTGAGCTGATCCAACCTTAGTAAGAAGCCTCCTTTTGAAGGTCCAAAACCATAGAACAAAGCTTTCTGCTGCACCCTCAGACTAAAATAATTTGATGTTTTCTCCATTAATTGTATTGCCCTTAAGTGATTATGGTTCAAATGGAAGCCTGATAGAATTAGAATTCTTAAGATAATTTATAATTGTAGATTACTGAAATGTGTAAGTTAGTTATATCTTTATAATTCTATGTGTAAGGACCCTAATCACAATATTGTTAATGTTGTTAAGCCCATTAAAATCATCCAGGAACACAGCAAAAAAATTTTATTTCTCCTAATATAATTTTGATGTTGGTTTTATTATTATTATGTAATAATCATGTAATATTTTAAATGGAAACTTGATAGGACTGTCATTCTTGAGTGAGTGTTTTAGAGCTATACTATATAAATGGGAATCTTATTAATAAGTGGTTTATACGTTATACCTCAAATCTCTTCTACTGACACAGAAACTTTTTTTTTCTTCTAAAGTGATTTTGAATTTCTTCTCATTTAGTTTCTGCTATAGTTACTTGATTATATAAATTTCTCAGGGAAGTTAAATACAATTCTTAGGAGACTATCTTATAAATGTATTTTAAAGGTGATTTTCATGGATAGATGTTTCCTTTTCTTTCTCTCCTAAATAATTTAGGGATAAAATTTCCACTTGTTGTTGCTTAATGGGTTCTCTATAATGTGAACAGTAATTAGGAGATTTACACGAATTAGCTTATAACTGGAGATATTTGAAACTCAAAGTTTATTTCTGTGTAACTGGGACTGAATTTACTCAAGATTAATATATCTAAGTATATAAATCTTGATTTAAAAATACTCTCCATCTTTACAATTTTATATTTAATGCCTTTTCTATGATTTCTCCCTATAAACTCTCAAAGTATTTTGCACTACCCTAATTGTACACTCCCTTGCATTATCCTTGTCTAATTGGCCACTATTCCTATAGACTACAATTTTTGTGTGTGTGTGTGAGCATGTAGTATGCCTCCATTGATATGTATTGTACTGTAACTAGTGTATGTTTTAAACACAAGAATATTAGAGATGGTCGATAAGTGTTCTTAAAATTGAATTAAAATCACTTCACTTTAAATATAATGAATTTGAAAACATACTAAGTGGTTTTTCTACCATAGTACAATAGAGCCTCTGGACAACTATCATTTAGAGGCCAGGGGTTGTATCCCACATGTGTGCTTACAGAAACAGACATCCCCACAATAAGAAGGAGAATTGCTAGTCTTAAACTGGATTTGGTGAGAAAGTACAAAGGTGATCAAGGAAATCTGTGACTTTTGCTGAAAAACAGCTCCCATAGTACCTGTGTTCCTGCTTCTGCAGGGGAGAATTATTTACAAATACAAAGGGCAGCCTCCTTTTATTCCTTAATATGAAACTTCTCACTAATACAATATGAAGGCTTTAAGCCATAATGCTTAGAAAAGGACCAAATTGTGAAAATCTAAGGTTCTCATTGTAGTTAACTTGACTATATTGCACATTTTTTTATATAATAAATAATCCTGGAAAGTTTATTTAGATATTGAGAGATAATATATGTGTACAATTTGGATGAGTTAACATTACAGTGAAAGCCTTCACTTTTGCATTTCCTGGCTTTTGTGTGCCATTATTATTATTTATGACTTGAGTGTTGACAGCCAATTCAGCATTACATAAGCCATAGAGTAGGCATGGTTTCCGCCTTGGGGCTTATTGAATGAACTAGACAGGAAAAGTATTTCCTATTAAAACTCTCAACTCTAGATATAGCTCTCAAAGGTATAAGATTTTTTGTCTTTAAGACACTTATCCTTTTCTTTCTTTACCCTTTTTAACCTTTTGTCTTCATTTGCACACTCCTTCATTTGGAGGCAATCAATGAAACAATGAAAGATGTTAATTTTCTTAAAATATTAGTTAGTCTGGGGTCCCAGTAGTGCAACACTGACAGTATAAGGGTGAAAAATTGGAAAGAAGAACATGACTATGACCAGTAAGTTTCAACTCATTTGCCTCTGTATTTGACACATGCTGGTTCTTCTGCCTATCATGCCCTTCCTCCCTGAGCTCCACTCAGAAGGCTTCCTTGACCTCTCCCAGGCCCTGACTATTGTAATTGTTTGTCTCTCACTTGACTATGCGCCTCCCTAAGTGAGAGTAATATGCCTTATTCATCTGTGTATCACCAACATCTAGCACTGAGTGCGCTGCACCTAGGGGAAGTGCATGAATTAAATAAAAAACAAGAAAGGACTAAGTTTGAAGTCGCAATATCCATCCTGTCTTGTCAAATGATATGACTGGTGAAATTTCCACTCTTCTACTTGAAGTCTTAATCATGATTATGAGTACTTTCTGACCCCACCAATAATCTTGTGAATATCTTACCAACCAGCGAACGCCTACATGTATCATGGTCAAAGTTTGTCCGTTGCTCAATTACCTTTCCCTTATGGGCAGCCTATTATTGGTTTACAGGTACTCTACTTACTTTGGAATTCAGTAATTTTCCAGGATATAGCTCTCTTTCTTCTTCATTCATTTATCCTATCATTTCCGGAATCTTTTCATCTAATATTCAAGATTTTGCTTGATAATAGCTTGTTCTACATGTCATTTTTTTTCTCCTTTGGAAACTCCTATTATATAGACAGTAAATTTCTCACTCTCTCATATCTTTAGCCTTTTCTCTCACAGTTTTCCCTGCTTAATCTCTCTGCTCCACATTCTAGGGGAATTATTGAAATCAGTATTCTTACTCACCAGTTGTTTTTTTAAATATCCATTCTGATGTTTACTACCTTTTAATTTAATATTTCTTTTTAAAGCAAATGGTTAAAGAACTTGAAAAGCAGTTAATGGTACAGAGTCTAAATTATTAACAAACCCACATACCTATTACTTTATACTCTGGATGGCCAATACAAATTTCAAACAAATATTTCTAAGAAAAATATTAAGCCTTTAAACAGCACTTCTTTTTATTTTGTATTGGGTATCAGAATCCAATTCACTGAGTATTGATTACTTATCTCAGAGTTTGTATCTTGCACTCTTCTAGATGTTGTGGGGATACAAAAAATACATAGCATTGGTTATACTCAGAGGTAGGTGATAATCTTTAGTGTTTATGTTTTATACTAACAAGTAAAATATCATTTGGGATGCCTGAGATATGCCTCATGATGATACACATGTTCTCAGAGACTGTTTGGAGCATGAGGTCCTAATGAAGCATCTAGATTTGCTGACTTTGGAAGATAACATTTGCTGTGGGCAGAAGCAAAGGAAAGACATCTGAATCACAAATTAGAGCCCAGGTGGAGTTCTAGCCTTGCAAGAACTTGCACTCTGGCTGAGTGATCTCATTTTGTGTGCCTGTGAAATAGAGAGCATAATACTGAACTAATTAGGTAATTATGAAAAGGTGGCACACTCTTCAAAGTAATTTGTGATCTAAGAAGTGCATTCTGTAATCTTATCTTAATAGAATTCCCTCTTCCTTTTTTAACCACACAAGTCATTCTAAATTAAAAACAGAAAAAAAAAGAACCCAGATATCTTCCTTTTTGTGTCAACCCTAAGACAAAATTTAATTTCTCTGCTTAGAAATAACTCTTTACAATGTAAATCAATAAATATATACTATAAGTCAGACACATATGTCATACATACATAGTTCTCCTTAAGGTCCAGATAGTACAGATTTTAGGCTTTATGGGCCATATGGTCTTTGTCATGACTACTCAACTTTGCTGTTATAGCACAGAAGCACCCACAGATAGCATGTAAACATATGGGCAAGGCTGTTCTCCAATGAAACTCAGGAAAAAAACCAAATAAATCCAAAAAACAGGTGGTAGACCAGATGTGGCCAGTGGGACATGGTCTGGAGACTCCTGTTCTAGGTAATACTGAAATGAAGACAAACTCCCTGACCTCATG
This sequence comes from Spilogale gracilis, assembly GCA_004023965.1. Taxonomy (NCBI): domain Eukaryota; kingdom Metazoa; phylum Chordata; class Mammalia; order Carnivora; family Mephitidae; genus Spilogale; species Spilogale gracilis. The sequence continues at coordinate 12,664 of PITA01017957.1, forward strand.
AAGCTTACATGTTAGTGCCGACAATAATCAATAAAGAAATAAACAATATACAATGGAATGGCAGATGGTATTAAAGTTTCAGGAAGAAAAGTAGAAGCAGAATAAGACAACAGTAATGAGTGGGAGAATGGAGAAGCTATTTTAGATGGAGCAGTCAAGGAAGGCTGCTATAGGGAATTACCACTTGAGATGAAACTGGGATAAAACCAAGGAGCAGTGCCATGCTTGCAAGTGAACAGAAATTCTAGAAAAAAACCCGTACATAAAAGAGCTATTACATTGTGCAATGAGCTGAATACTGGCTCTCCAAAAGATACGATGATCAGGAACCTTGGAATATGACTTTACTTAGAATAAGAGTCTTTACAGGCGAAATTCAGTTAAGGATCTTGAGATGAGATATCCTGATCAGAGTGGTCCCTAAATCCAATGACAAATCCTTATTGGAGAAGAAAAAGTGGAAACAAAGAGAAAAGAGGGCAGAGTCCAAGTGAAGACAGAGGCAGAGACAGGAGTTACAAAGTTGCAAGCCAAAGAATCCCATATTGCCAACATCCACCATAAGCTAGGATTCTCCCTCACTGCCTCCAGAAAGGATCAACCTGGCTAACATCTTGATTTTGGATTTCTTGTCTTCACAACTGTGAAAGAAGACATTTTTATCTTAAGCCACCCAGTTTCTGGTAATTTAAGACAGCTCTAGGAAATAAATGCAAATGGAAGTATGCTTGGTATGTTCCAGGAACAACAAAACCAGTAGAACTAGAGCCATAAGGGCAGAACTAAATGATGTAATCTGGGTAGATATCTAAAATATTTAGTGGTGAACAGGACGAAGGCATCACCAATCAGAACATATGCCAGGCATTATGGCCTGCCAGTACGTACTGATAATGTCTTCAACCAGAGAGGACAGAGAAAAGACTGGAGAGGTAGGCAGAGGCCCGATCTTATTGGGATGTGCACGGCATCAAAGGGAGTTTGGATTTTACTTTAAGTGTACATGGAAGCCACTGGAAGGTTCTGAGTAGGGTAGGAACATGATTGATGCCTGATTTTATAAACATCATTCTAAATGCTCTGTGGAAAAAAGGACTGTAGCAGCAGGGCAAGAGAGGAAGTTGGACAGAAGGTAGCTCTAACGGTAATCTAGGCATCAGAGGATGGTTGCCTGACTCAGGGTGGCTGTGTGATCCTACAGGTTTCTGCATAGCACAATCCCAGAGGTGCCATTCACAGTATGAACACTGTATATTTGTCAGATGGCTTGTATACTTGTTAATACAGCTTTCCAGCAGATAGACTGTGATGTGTCTTCTTTGCAGAAAAACTGTACAGAATAGCAATATTCCAAAAGATGGTATGTCTTGAGAAAAGGATGCATTTTAAAAATCTAAAAATTAGCACAAGAGCTAATGATGGCCTTGGGCTACTGGTGAGAAGGTACTGAGAAGAGGTCAAATTGAAAGTAGATTATAGAGGTAGAATTGATGGACTTGCTATTGCCAGGAGTGAGATTGAAAGAAAAATCAAGGACAATACATCATTTTCTCAATTTGAGTCACTGAGTGATAGAATTTACCAAGATGGGGCAAACGGGGTGATAATGCTCATGTGGTGTGTGGGGTGTTTGTGTGTGGTGGGGAATGGACTCCAGAGTTGCTTCCTCCTGTTACCTTTGAGATGCCTGCTAAACATTCAAGAAAAGAGATCTAGTAGACAACTCCATATACCAAATTTAGGGTTAATTTCCGATAAGCTCTTTCCAGCATTATTGTATCTTCAAATAATGTAATAAACAGTTGTCATATTTCCTCCTAATAGTGTAAGGTTGACTGGATAAACTGAATGCATATCTAGTGTCCAATGCCTCCCACAGCCCCCCCCCCCCCCCCCGCAAAAGGGCAATTTTCAAAAGGTGCTTGGAATTGACTGTGATTATCTGGTAAAATTTACAGTGGATGAACCACATCTGGGCCTCTAGCCAAGTCACTGCTGAGCCTTTTATCACTGGTTTGTGTGGCTCAGCATTGCCTTCATTGACTTTGGGGGGCAGAAAATCTCTGTGGATGTTAATGTTAAGTAATCTTTAACAGTAGGAGTTTAATGAGTTGTTTTAGTGTTGGATGGTTAAGTACTTCAAATCCATAATTCCACTTCACACTGCCTTTGTTATCCAACACCATCTGAACTGAAATGCAACTTTTGAAAGAATTCCCAAGAGAAAATTGTTTATTATTTCTTTGCCCAAAGAGCCTCTGTTGGCCCGTACTGAAAAATTATTTAGTTATGGGAAAAAAGTACTTTCATCAGCTATAGGTAGGTCATACTGGATATTAACCGAAAGAGGAAATTGTTAATAAATGATTTTTATAATGCTTGTAGAAAATGAAATGACACATAACAATGCCTCATAAGTAAATTCTGGACATGTTCAGATTGAAAGAAAAGCATTAAGCTTGTGCTTTGTTTTTTCTTTATTCCCTATACTCTCTTAACCAAAGCTTTCTCAATGACTGCCACAGAGCACAGGAAAAGGCATTTCCCCCCAATGCTTCCCACAGCCTTGTGACACAGTAAGTCTAGGGCTTGGAAAATTAATGTCAGTTTTGACACCCAGTACTATCTTGAAGGTTCCAAATGTATCAGTCTACTAAACAGGTCTTGGCTGCCATATGGTAAATATGAAATTGTCTCTGGGGAGATTAAGAGTCACTTTTACTGGAGGGGAAGTATCTCTATATCTGTATCTTTGTATTTATTTCTATGTCTTCATTAGAGCTTAGAAACACTGACAGGTAAATTTGTCAGAAAGTATGATAAATGTTGACTTTCCCTTTAAAAATAAGCATCAAAAGACACCTTATAAATCCCAAACCCCTCTTTCCTAGGCAGACTATTGAAGATACCCTCACTCATCAGTGGGTGACTGCATCTTGGGATGTGGGATGTCCCAGTGGCATCACAGGAACCTGGCTGGTGGTGATCTCTGGCTCTGACAAAGGCCATCAACATGATGTTGAGCAAGTTACTTAACCTTTCTGAATCTTAGTCTCCTCATCATTAAATGGAGATTACTGTGAAGATTAAATGAGAAAATGTATTGAAAGCTAACTCTAGGCCAGAATGCTTCCAATGTCACTTCCTGTCTCTTGTTTTAAGTAAGAGCAGGAGCTGAGCTCTTAGTAAAGGGCAGCCACTAAGTGGGAGCTAGAAGATGATGTTGGGGTATCCAGCAGATTGAAATCCCAGGTTTGGATTGACTGGTTGGTTAATTGATTGATTGTTTACTCTTTTAGACAGAGAGAGGGGAAGAGGAGAAGGATAGACAGAATCTTAAGTAGGCTCCACACCTAGCGTAGAGCCCAATGTCTGGCTCAGTCTCACAAACCTGAGATCAGAACGTGAGCCAAAATCAAGAGACACATAACCGACCATGCCACCCAGGTGCCCCCCCACCAAGGTTTAGATTATACGGAAGTGTCTAAAGTAGTGAAGAAACCTGGAACCTTTGGTTGAATGGACTTGTAAAAATAAAAACAGACTACCTATAAAAGTGCTTCAGTGAGCTACATGATGTTACCTATCTACTTTTCTTCCCATGAAAACTATTTTTTATTTGAGGAAATAAGTATGTATGTGACTACTTTAAAGATTTCTAGGTGTTGTTTTTCCTTTTAATGATACTGAGCTTATTCATGATCCATGGTAACATGAAATGGGTTACAGTCCTGGACCACTCTTGGGGTGCCTGTGTGGCATAGTCAGTTAAGCAATGACTCTTCGTTTTGGCTCAGGTCAGAATCTCAGGGTTGTGATATCAAGACCCACATCAGGCTCTGTACTAAGTGAAGTCTGCTTAAGACTCTCTCTCTCTTTCCCCTAGAGAAAGGGGAAGTCTTTCTGAGCGTTCCTACCCCTTGCTCACACGTTCTCTCTCTCTCTCTCTCTCTCTCTCTCTCTCTCTCTCTCTCTCTCAAATAAATAAAAATCTTTAAAAAAAAAAAAGAAGAAGAAGAACCTTAGACCACTCTTATTTAGGTCCTGCCTTTAGGGGCCTTCTGGGTTCACTGCCTTCTCTTACCAACTAATTAAGAACAGACCTGACACTATCAGAAGGATCATCTCTTCAGTGATATGTGGATGCCACTAGTTACAATTTAATGATCTGCCCTGTAGGAGTTATTCCAGGTGGCTATGTCAATCACTTTATTTGATCATATCATATTTGGAACTGTTAAGAATCCCCACAAGGAGGAAAAGACCCATGTACTTCAAGGTTCGCTGAGATTCTAATGGGATCTAGTCTATGATGGAGGCCTGAGAAGATTTTCATAGTGCTCTGCTTGACATTTGTGACCCCACATCGCCATCACGGAAGCATCTATTCTTGTTGATGACTAGTAGGAAATACTTTTAAATGGCCCATGATTCATCCTTCAATCTCCCCTCTGCACACTGAATGATATCAAATCCTTTAAGGGAATGGGAGGTGGTATTCCAGCATCTTTCTCAGAGAAGTTTATAATAAGACAAACAACAGACTCTCAGTGATGAATAACTTAAAAATAGAAACCCATATCCGTAAATCAAACATGATATAGTACTGGAAGCTATGAGTGAGAAGATGTTGAAATATGCACAATTTATTCCATTCTGTAAAATACAGAAGAATAATAGTAAAAATATACTTTTAGGCTATCAGAAATAAGCAAATCTCTTACTTTAAAAGTAAACAATAAAAATGTCTTTAACATAAAATCATAGTTTTGTATTACATACACAACTATAAAGACAAGAAAAGTACACAATGTGAGAAAAAGAACAAATTTTTAAAAACCTGCACAATGTAAAATTTTACAGGAGAAACAATGTCAAATTAATTTAGCAGCAAACGTATTTCTTATAAAGTGAATGTATACTTTATAGATATTTTCTATTGATTCTTAGGTGTCACTACTTGGTCTGGTGAATAATATAGTCTTCTACTTGCTATAAAAGCTATATAGATAGGGTATCATCTCTGAAACAGTAATTTCTCTTTTTTCTGATATGCATTATTCTATATGTATTTCTGTAGATAGACTAATGAATCTTATATTCTACTTAACCAAGAAAACTCTGGCCTGTGAACTGAAAATTGCTGGAAATTGAACAACCATTCATTAATAATAATTTGTTAATATTTCATTCAAACTATAAATTTCTATTACTTGAAAAAATGAAATATAGATTATGCACAATGGAGTAAAATTGCTAAAATTTGTAATGCATCTGATGCAAACATATTATCATGTAGTGTAAAAGTTAATATCATTCCCTTCATCCTAAAGTCAACCCAAGGCAATCAACCAATGACAAGGTGTTACCTAAGACAGGCTAAACTTTACTCATGATTCTCATATCTAATGAGACACAGAAGAACTAAAGCACAGCTTAAAATGAAGCTTTCTGTTGCACTGTCTGAATCAGATACTATATTCTCTTCTATAGAGACAGTATCATGACCACAGAAAACTGCAAAAACTTCTCTCCATGAGCACTCCATTCAAACTCCAGCACTAAAACAGTGGACTAAATTTAAGTATGGCTTCTAGCAGCCCAAGGTGGTGTCCCTGGGAAGACCCCACCTCCTTCAGAGTTCCTATCTGGAAAAGCTCAAGGCTGTCAAAAGAATTTACTGTTCCTTTAAGCCAACACCTGAAGACAAAAGGCTCCTGACCTCCATTCCTTAGAGTATTTATTAAGAATTACTTACAACTGTGAATCCGTCCTCTGCCCCTTTGAGATATAAAGTATATCCTACAACTCAGGAATATCTTTCTCAAGGACCTGAAGCCATTCCTCTGAAATGTAACCATTCAGAAGGATAGGACTTCTGTCCCTGCAGGAGAGTAGGAATCCTAATCTTGACTCTACTCGAGCCGTGGCTTGCCTCCTCCTTATTTTCCTCGTTAGGAACAGAGCTCATCTCCTTTCTACTATCAGCAGTTACTGAAGAAAATCTGTTGTCATCGCCTTAATGTCCAGCTTTGTTTATCTTTGACAGGACCAAACCCTTGCTTTTCCACTGAAATATATTTATTATACCGATATCTTTGGGTAAGTGTCAAAGAATTTCAATGAATGAATGTGTTTTCTAAAGTAAATCAAAGAGTAATATGCTGAAACTGAACTGATTTTTAAATTTCTGTTAGTTTTCTTGGCACAAAAATTTTCTAGCAAATTTGATGGATGTTATTTTAGAAAAAGAGGAAAAACAGTGTTAAAAATTAGCCAAACAATTAAGCATCCAGATAGAAGGAATTCATCAAGAAATGACAACATGGCTATTAAAAGAAAGCTACTTCCTCAAGTTTTTCCTCCTTTAGTAGATAGTGGTAGGCTGGGGTGCAGACTCAGCATTTGTAAGAGTTCGCTTTGCCACAGTAGGTTTTTAGAACTTGAAAACTATTTTAAGGCACGGAAGATTCTCTCCCTGCTGCCAGCCCCTCACGTATCCTGCCAACCTCACTGCTGCAGAGAAGGATGTGAGCTTGTTTATCAAGACGCAAAGAGTCAGGGAATCCTCAGTTCCATTTTTAGCTCTTCCATTTATTTACTGAGTGATCTTGAGGTGACCTAACCTTCTTTTATTTTGGAACTTTGGCCAAGAATATAAATCATTATAACTTTCCTTAGAAGTATTCAGTAAAAAAAAATTTTTTTTTAAATAAAATGTATTATTATTTTGTATCTTCCTGATCTTTCTCAGAACCACAGCAGCTCTGTCAGGAATTATTGAGAGTTGTGGTAAAGAGAAAAATGTGCTGTTTTTCAACTCTTGCATCAACTTTTAAAAAGTAAGAAAAGATAAACTCCCCCAAACAGAACATTGTTAAATGTGTCCTCCCCCCATCCCCACCCCAGTTCTCTCTGTCTGTCTGCAAACCCCTCAGGACTCAGGGAATCACACTCTTTTTTTTTTTCTTTTTTTTCTTTTTAGGGAATCACACTCTTAAGTAACAGGGAAACCATGTCAGAAATCCCTTTCAAAATATTGTATATGTAAAATATAAATAACATAAAATTTACCACTTTAATCATTTATAAGCCAACGGTTCAGTGGCATTAAGTACACTCACACTGTGGTGTGACCATCACCACCACCCCACTCCAGAACATTTTCAGTGTCCCAAACTGAAATTTCGTACCCATTAAACACTACCTCCTATTTCATACTCCCCCAAGTCTTGGTAACCATCATTCTCCTTTCTTCAGTTTCTTTGAACAGTTCAGTTCTGAGGGAGCAGCACTATATTCTCACATAAGAAATAAGGAGCTTAGGAAAAATATATTTCTTAATTTGACTTCTCATAATATATACATTCTAATACATCAACCTAAATATCAACAAAAAGTGAAAACACAAAATAATATGCAATTCAAATGGTAATGTTAATGTATATGTAGTGTATAACATACATTATATTTAAATATATTGTACTATTCAAATATATATAGTATTTTTGATTTTTCTATATCAGGTTATATTAAATTTACATATACCTAGAAAAATAGTGAAAATACAATTGATTCACAGCTCAGAAAACACTTCCCTAACTCAACCTGGTAGATCCTTCATCCATGTTATAAAATGAAGGTGAAAACTTTGCTGTTGACATTAATGGAAAAGCTGAAGAAGAAGAAACGATAGAAATAATTTTGGGGAAGGTGGCATTTTCAGTGATGTAACAATCTGTAATTTGTGAAACAGGACATTTATTGAATAACAGTGACGATAGCTGGAAAGATTCATCAGTGTCCTCTGTCATCTACTAATCAAGAAGGTGACATCATTGATGGATCAATATCTAAAACTGATAAAGGTAGGAAAATTGTTCATGTTTCCATTTGGAGTTTTAGCTTCAAGTAGGTGTGATTCAGAGAATGCTTAATGCTGGCAACTGGAAGCATCAGGACATAATATGGTGTTGGGTTCCATTTTGAGGTCACGGGGCCTTTGAGCTGATAGAACTTAAAGCAGTCCTGTGTCCTCTCTGAAACTTCAGTGGAACATAGCCACCCATTACTCTGAAATAAGAGTCCAGAAGCTCTGATATCACTAAGAGCTGAGCCAAGTAAAAAATGAACTATATATAATACTTTCTCTGGGGCTGCCTTCAGCAGTAGAGGAAGATGGCAGCTTTGTTACTAGGTCTAGCTAAGATAGAATTGATGTTGTGATAAATATATATAGATATAAAAGATGCATTCAAGAACATAAAATGCACTACTGCCATCTTGTAGCTGCTCATATGAAGAGGTCAGGAGTACTTGGATGTTCCTGAAAACAAGACATATTCCAATAATGGGACACACCCTCTGTAACAAGGAGCATGCAAAATGGCAAGGGGCAGAGATCTGGAGTATACACCCAGAGCATGAAACAGCAAATGCTGAGGGTGAAATCCTGCCTCCATGAGACACAGCTCTTAGGCAAGAGATGGGCTCTAGGATTTTGCATCACTGCTTATCAGACAACGGTTAACACTGGTATAGTACTGATTAGGCTTTTCCCAGCCCTCACTGGCAATGAATTGCCTTGTGGGGCTGAGACTCAATTATATTCTACAGAGATCTCAAACACAATTTTTCTCATTTCCTAATAGAAAACCCTGGCATCATTTGCTTTTCTCTATTGCCTTTGGGGGCATTCCTGTCTCTAAGTCTTCCACTTTGGCTCCTGGCCTACTACAGAACCAGCAAGCCTATCAGTGGATATGGGGTCAGCTGACTCAGATTTGAGTCTGACTTTCATTTCTTTTGATGGAGCCATTTAGGTTTTCTAGACATCTCTGTTGGTAAGGCAACAGAAACAAGCTCACAGGCTTTTTGCAAGGACTAAATGAAAAAAATGTATATGAATAGTTCAGTGAGTATCTCGCACAGAGAAAATATCCAACAAATCTTAACTGAATTATAGTTAGAGATCCACGGAAACACTTAACATGTATTTAAAATTATATTTAAAGTGATGGCTATCTACTTTATGTCCAGAGTTCTTTTAGTAAGTTACTATTCTAAGGCTATATTTGTGTTCATTTTTTTTTAAGATTTTATTTATTTATTTGACAGAGAGAAACACAGCTAGAGAGGGAACACAAGCAGGGGGAGTGAGAGAGGGAGAAGCAGGCTTCCTGCCGAGCAGGGAGCCCGATGCAGGGCTAGATCCCAGGGCTCCCAGATTGTGACCCAAGCTGAAGGCAGATGCTTAATGACTGAGCCACCCAGGTGCCCCTATGTTTGTGTTCTATAGACAAATGTGTAGTTTCTGACATAGCCATTCCAATTTGGCCAACTTTGTCCTAATACCACAAGAGGAGTGGGTATTATTCCTTTTGGGCTCCAGTATGTGGCATTGCCATATTGCATTGCCAGTTGAATAAATTTTCATCCTTTGCTTCTCTGGTCTTTGTTGCAAAGTCCCCCACTTACACCAAGATTGGCCAAACTGTTACTCATTGGCATAGGAAACAAATCTGGTAAGTATCCAGTTAATTTCATCAAGCAATATAAGTGGAAATAAAACAAAATAAAACAAAAACACTATTTCGTTTCCAGATAGCATACATCTGCAGACAAGGGGATGTAGGATTTCTAAAAATCAGGTAAAACCTTGATGTAGTTGATGCAGATGGAATAATTATGGCACACACGGGTAATTAAATTTCTGGTATGAATTACTGTTTGCATAGCATGAAAACAATTAGCTCATGTACAGCAGAAAATCTACTTTCAAAGAACATGACTTTTTACATACAAGTTAAGGTTGCCAATCACAATGTTATTGCTTATTTACTGCATACATATTTTAATGAATGAAGGGCCATTCTCTCCCTAGATGTTCAAAACACTATAACCCACAGACAAACAAAGGTTATTTCCTCTGATTTGTCCCATTTAGGCTAATTTCATATTGCTGAGAACATGAGAGAAAAGTCTACTTAATCTCCCCTTCTCCATGTTTTTGCAGGATTTCTTCAAGTTGGCTGATGTTCTCCTAACAAGTTTTCTCTACAGGCTCTTCTCAGAAAAGAGAATTTGTCTATCAGATGTATCTTCCCTTACTCAGCAGAAATCCACTGGTCTTCAAAAAATCAGTTCTGTATGGGAAGTGTCTAGAGTCTCTATATTGGCCATTACAGATTCCTGGCATTAAAGAGTATTTCCCAAAAGAGAAAAGCTAGCATAGCAGTGATCAAAACTGACACAATTCAGAAGGATGAGTAGTTCTCAAAAATGTGCACCATCTTCCTATCAAAAGGCAGACCGGGGCACCTGGCTGGCTCAGTCAGAAGAGCATGCAACTCTTGATCTTAGGGTTGTGAGTTCGAGCCCCATGATGAGTATAGAGATTACTCAAAAATAAAATCTTAAAAGAAAAAAGGCAGGCTAACACATCTCAGCAGAGTGAATGGTTCATACTACACACTGCAGAGGGATCTTCCTATCTGTGGTGAATCTAGGATTTCAGGCCACTTAATGAGTCAGATATGCAAAATGTGTAAAAGGAATCGTTAAATGGTCTCAGTCTAGATGCAGGTTTGGGGGTGTGTCATACCATCACTGTTGTGCTGGGATGACTAAGGAGCTTCTAATTCCACACTTTAAATGACTTCCCAGAGAGTTCAGCCCATCTCTCAACTCCTCGATTAAAAGTAAAGATGCCTCGCACAGTGCCTGACATAAGGAAGAAGCTCAGCAAAGGGACTGTCTTTTCCATCCTGACTTTCATCCTTCCCTTCGTAATTTCCAAAATTGAAGGTACAAGATGTTTTGTGTTTATTGGCTGTGAGTGGCAAGGGTACCTGGAGTGCACCCACTGGGTGGGACTGAAAACAGAATGAAAGCATGCTTTTGAACTAGAACACAGAACAGCTACTTCAAATTTGGCATATTATGGAAAGGAAAATAAGATTCTGGTAGACTAGTAAAAATTTCGTTTCCTCTTCTTAGCAGGCTCAAAAGTCGTCTCTCTGAAAGTTAAAATAGCTATTTCTTGACAAAGCCAAAAGCTTTAAAATGTGCCTTTTTTCTTCTGGTTTTAAGTCCTCTATATTCCAGCTTATTTCACATCTTATATTATTTCAACAAAGTACTCCAGAATATGTCTCAACTCCACTGGCCAAAATACTACATAAACCAGCGCAAAAAAAAAAAAAAAAGTTTGCTGAACAAAGAGGTCCTGAAGACTGCAGAATCATCAGTGAGCTATTTTCCCTTCATTTGCTATTTTCATATGTTTTGCAGAAGGCAAACAGACCACTGTTAGGTTCCCCAAAATGGTTAGGAAAATTCCTCTGTTGCCTAGGTGGGTTTTCAGAAGAGGAAAGCCCTTGTCACAACTCCCTCTATCTACTCCACCTGAGTATCAAAGATACAGGTGACTTCAAAGCTCTCAGGTGTTCTGAACCAGGTCGAATATGGGACTGTGGACTCTTTTCTCCTGTGTATTACTGCTGTCTCCTTTTTCTCACTGTAAGTTCCTTGTGTCACTTCCCAACCCTCTGCTCTCTTTCTAAGGAGGGGCTGCACCAGTGCTCCCTACTAGAAATACAATGTAAGCCACACATGTAGTTTTATATTTTTTAATAATTTTTAAAAATATACAGAAACAGGTGAAGCTAACTGCAATAATATATTTCATTTAGCATAATATATCCAAAACATTATCAGTTCAACATATAATCAGTTGTTAATGAGTTACCTTAAATTTTTACTTTTTTTGTACCAAGTTTCCAAAATCACGTGTCCATCACAGCACATCTCAGTTTAGACAAGTCACATTTCAGGTGCTCAGTAGCGACACAGAGCAAGACATTACCATATAGATAGCATAGATTGTTCTTCCTTTCCACGTACTTAACTAAATCCCACCTACTTAAACTTCAAGGTTCAGTTTAAATCCTGGGCTTAACACAGTCCTGTGTCCAGTGTATATGATTAATAAGTAGTTGAAAATTCACCGAATAAGCATTTCTGGCTCACAGAGCTACCTGTGCATAGTGGTCATGACTGGTAAGAAATACGTGGTATTGTACTTGGTACTTAACACCCATCCAGCTCTTTCCTGGGCCCAGGTGCTGTGTCCATGCTTTACCTATATTGTTTTATTAATTTTCAGGACTAGCTTCTGAGGTCTGATTGTGTTCATTTTACAAAGGAGGAAACTGAGTCTTACTTAGTTAAGTAGCCGGCCTGAAGTCATACTGCTAGTAAGAAGTAGTATCCATCAAGATTGAGGTCTAGGCCGCCAACCACAGGGTTCTGGTCCACGCCACCCACAGGCACTCATGGTATTCAGATGACTCAAGGACAGGCAAAGGTATTCAATTTCTTTGGTTTCTAATTTAATGTGTTGTAAAAATGAAAGTGAAAAGGACCAGAAACATTAGTAATGAGTGCTAACCAAGCAAGGAAAGAAAGTATCTGCCAAGACATGAGAATGTCCATTTCTTTTGGACATAGAAATGAATGATACACATCTCTCTCTTGAGTGGACAGAGAAGAATTCATGAAATGGGCTTGTCTTAACCTACCAAGGCAGTTACAGAAAAATCATTACAATGGGAGGTGCTTTGTAAAATGGGGCTTGGGGGATGTGAAAAAAATGAACACATCTACAAACAGGGAGCAATTAAGTCTATTATCACCAGCAGAACCATTACCATCAAAATAATCATCCCCAAATTAAAGCATATGATGGCACTTTGATTCATCAAAATTTTTATTAAAGAGGGAAATCCTATTAGATTGTAGAGAGGGAATTTAGGCAGTTTCATCCCTTGCATGATTATACCAGAGAGCTCTTGCCTGATCTCCTGCCCTTCTGCTTCCATTTTTACCATTTTTAAAATTCTCATTGTCCTTTTACTGATCTCCTCCCTCTCACCCCCACCTACATGCACCTCCTTCCTAATATGGGAACATGTATAGAATCAATACTTGCTATGTAAGTGCCCATGGTTCTGGTGGGGAGGGCACTGAAGACCAACTTCTTTTTCTTTTAGACCTTTGCTTAAGACTCATTTTGCACCATTTATAATATAAAATTGAATTAACTAATTAGGTGATAACAGCATCTTTTAGAAGACCTTAGGTTCAGACTATAAAGTTTTTCACCAAAATCATGAAAACTGGCTGATAGTGAAGGTAATCATAATGTAATTTCAACAGTTTATATACTGTAATTAATTTTCTTCTTCTTACTATATCTTTATGAGTTTTATGGACATTCTAATATCTTATCATCTAGCATCTGATGTTACAGAGCTTAAAAATGGAATTTTTAACAGTTAGTTTTTTAAAAAATGGATATTTCCCAGCATTAGTGTTTCTAGCACACTGGATTAATTAGAGCTACTACAGAAATCATTGAAAGCAGCCCTTTCTGAAAGATCAGGATATAATTTTCTAAACTGAAGACTCTAATAAAGTAGAATTTGGGTTACTTCATTTCCATGGTATGCCCTGACATCAGATCATTGGCGACTGTTGGGGACGGCGTGATTCGCCCCTCCCGCCATGCCGCAAGCCACCAGAAAATTTGGTGGAGGTACGCATGAAGGTGGATGAAAATCCCTCCAGGTTTTCCCCACAAAGAATCTGGAAATACACGTACCCTGTGGGCCGGGGCAATATGTCCTTTGTGTCCCTGGGACGTGCACCTGGGCAAGCGCTTATCCAAGACATGGAGAGCCATGATCCTCCCTCAAAGTGAAAGAGCTCTGCAAAGTTGCAATCACTGACACCAAAAAATATTTGTTTCCATTGTTCCTTGTCTGTTTAACTACCATAAATTCTTTGACACTATTTCTTCTTACTTTACTTACTCAAGTAAATACTTTTGTTTCTACTTACCATCATTAAAGACAGTTTAATCTTAGATATCCTGCAGCTCTATGGAGGAAATTGTCAGGGTTTTTAAATGGCTAAATAAAGGCCTTAATATAAAAAGTAAAACTATACTAACAAGGACATTGCCACACGCACTAAAGATCCATAATAAAGAGTTCTGTACCCATTCATGGGAAACAGGCTTGAGCAAGTGCTGTTAGCCTTGCAAAATAAGTTACCTTTCTCCTTGATGCCAGACAGACTAACTTTTGGTCATTGTGTTAATAATGTAGCTAAAACTTTGTACATAACTCATCTAAGCCTTTCAATTGCTTTCTTGTTTGTAAGACCTGCTTAAAAAACACCATATCATTACTCTGCCCTTTATTGTCTAAGCACCAAATGTAGAAACTGTAAAAAACCTTACTGAGCAACATGTCCTTGGTTTGGCTTTGGGAGTTAACTCTGAACTGTAGATAGGTGCACCTGCAAAAACATGTTTCACTGATCAAAGCACTATGTTTCTCTAACAAGGACACTGTGTAATCAAAATTCACTTTCTTAAACTTTAACCTAACTGCACCCCCCAACCTCCTCTTGCCTTGGAATAAAAAACTGGGACCCTTGACAGTCAGGAGAGACAGAAACAGTAGATAGAAACAGTAGAGAGACAGAAAACAGTAAAGAGACAGAAACAGTAAAGAGAAACAGTAAAGAAACAGAAACAGAAGAAAAGACAAAAACAGTAGAGAGACAGAAACAGTAGAGACAGAAACAGTAGACAGAAACAGTAGAGGGACAGAAACAGTAGATAGAAACAGTAAAGAGACAAAAACAAAAGCAAAGACAGAGACAGAAGCAACAAGAAAGACAAAAGCAGAGACAATGCCTGAGAGCCTAAGAGCCAGAAAGCCTAAGAGCCTAAAAGCCTGAGAGCCATAGAGCCTGCGAAGAGAGAACCTGCAAAGTGAGAGCCAGAGCCAGGGGCAGAGCTAAAGCCAATGCCAGAGCCAGTGCCAGAGCCTGCTTCATAGGTCTCTCCTGACTGACCTCGGGTCTGTCAGCTTGCATCAAACCTCCATGTCCGTGTCATTATTTTCACCTGCCAGACATCCCTTGGTTCGAGACCCACATCTCTGCTGAGGCTGGTCCCCGGCAGGCGACCATAACAAAACCCAGCAAAACATAAGGTACTGGCCCCTAGGTACAATTCTGCTGCTCATTCACTCATTCTCCTCTGATTCATTTGTTCCTCAGGCGCATCTTTAGCTGCCATTGTGCATCCGACACTAGAGACAGACATGTTCCCATTATTGGAGAAGTCACTGTCTTAAAGGAGCTCAATATACAAAGTCTAGTCAGTATCACACCAGCAAGCAAAACCTAGAATGCAGAGTTTGCTTTTGCTGTTCATTGAACAAAGCTCACACTACTCTTTTCTACTTGCCTTAACCAGGTGAAAGAGCCCCTTTGTCATGGGTCAGGGGGAATGCCACACCACCCTGAGCTTATAGCCCTAAGCATACTTAGTGATACCTTTGACCAACTGCTCTTGAAAAGACAGTGAATGTATGTGGGATTTAAGAAACAAAACAGATGAACATAGGGGAAGGGAAGGAAAAATAAGATGAAAACAGGAAGACAAACCATAAGAGACTCTTAATCATAGGAAATAAGCTAGAGGGGAGGGGAGTGGGGGATGGGGTAACTGGGTGATGGACATTAAGGAAGGCATGTGATGTAACGAGCGTTGGGTGGTATATGCAACCTAAGATTCACTAAATTTTACCTCTAACACTAATAATACATGATATATTAATTAAATTGAATTTAAATTTAAAAAAGAAGAAAAGACAGGGGAAAAAAAAAAGATAGTGAAAAGACATGACATACTTGGGCACTCCCAGGCCTACCTTCTCTGCCACCAGCTTTCTGTAACTGACACTGTACCATTTTGGGGTCTCCATTCCTTATTCTATGTTTAGTTTTATTCTCTAAGGAAAACTCTAAATTAGTAGTTCTGAACTCTGGCTGCCCACTACACTAACTTGGAAGATTAAAAAAATAGACCCACAGATGTCAGGACCTTCTCCCCTGACGTTGTGTTTCAATGGGACCCCAGGGCAGCACCGGCACCTACATGTTTCCCTTCCTTCAGTTTAATGGAGAGATAAATGACAGATGGTACCATACATGTTTAAGGTATACAGCTTAAGGACTTGACCTGCATATACTGCAAAAGGACTTTCACAATAAGTTTAGTTTTCAATGCTCTGTCGGTGATTCTATAAAACAGCTGGGATTCCAAAACACTGCTCTTAGTTGGTGATGATGAAGCTTGAAGAACCAAACTTGGGTGCAGTCACACATCCCTTGGCATCCTTACACAACACTATGTAGGAGGGAGTGCCTTCCCCCCTCTCTGGCTGGAGGCAGAAGGGAGGCCAAAAGAAACAGGCTCTGTTTGTCAAATAATAACACAAGGCAACCCTCACAGAGGGTGACAGAGAAATCAAAAACCAAGGAAAGAAAATGTGAAATATTAAAGAATTTTAAAATAAATGACTGAATGAGAGCTGGAAATGTGTTTCTCTGCCTGAAGGTTAAGGAGCTGGTAATTAGTAACATAACTGGTGGATATCTAATCAATAGATTTGGGGTCTGCTAGTTTTATTTCTGTGCTTCTCCTGTGGGTGGTAAAGCAAGCTTTCAAATAGTCAGGCTAGGTCAGAACCAGGCCCAAGGTTCTTCTAGGATGTAAGAAGACCACATTGGGGAAGGTTTTCATTTATTAGCCTCAAAGAGCAGGGACCTAATCCCCCAAATCCTAGCTTCCTCTGTATCATGATGGGTTTTTTAGCCAAAAAATGGCTTAAAATTTTTAAAACCGATTTATACTGCTAGTCTGTACTATCAGTGGGGATAAAAAGAAAGGAACTTCCCAGGTGACCATCTGTGCACCTTGGGCATAACTTGAGTTAAATAATCAGAAATCAAAGAAGTCACAATGAATCTGCATAAATTGGGTGATGCTGAGGTGACCGAGTGGCTCAGTCGGTTAAGCATACAACTCGTTTTTGGCTCAGGTCATGATCTCATGGGTTGTGAGATCAAGCCCTGCATCAGGTTCCACGCTCAAGGTGGGGGAGTCTACTTGAAGATTCTCTCTCTCTTTCCCTTCTCCTCTGCCCCTCCCCCACCTCAAATAAATAAATCTTTAAAAAAATTGGGTGAAGGGTTCTTGGGTGGCTCAGTTGGTTGGGCATCTGCCTTTGGCTCAGGTCATGATCTCAGAGTCCTCGGTTTAAGTCCCATATCACACTCCAGCCCTGCTTCGGGCTCCCTGCTCAGCGGGGAGTCTGCTTCTCCCTCTCCCTCTCCCTCTCCCTCTGTGCTCTCTCTCAAATAAATCAAATCTTTAAAAAAAAATTGGGTGATGAATGTAATACTGTCTAAAGTTGGCCTTAGAAGTACTTCCTTTGGGCATTTATAGTGAGAAAAGTTACAGGCTCTTTCAAAACATCCACATGTCCTAGCAGGTCATACAACCTCTCCAATATAATTTCTTCAATAATCAAATGGAGATTATGGTATCAAATGGCTTCTGAGGTTTTTTTGGCTATAGAAGTCTATATATTTATTGAACCTGCATTTTGCAGAAGTTTGGGGGGCACTGCTGGCTTGTACATGCTTTTTGTTTGCTTAAGAAGCATAAATTAGACAGTAGTTAAGATTTTATGGCTGACCTGAAAATATATGTGTTTGCTTTATACAAGAGAATTGCACAATTAGAAATATTCATTAAAAGAAGGACTCAGCTGGGCATCTGGATGGTTCAGTCAATTAAGCATATGACTCTTGGTTTGGGATCAAGTCATGATCTCAAGATCATGGGATCAAGGCCTGCATAGGACTCTGTGCTCAATGCAGAGTCTGCTTCAGGTTCTCATTCCCACTCTTTCTGTTCCTTCCCCTGCTCACTCATGCTCTCTCTATAAAATAAATAAATAAAATGTTTCTAAAAAAAATCCTTAAAAATCTTAAAAAAAAAGAGCTCAGCTTTTATAAGAGGATTTTCTGGAGCTGTGAAGCAGACTGGCATGTGGTTATTTTGGAAAGAAGTAAAAAAATTAGCCACATCCCTGAAGGTTTGTTGCCAAAGCCCTTGGTGGAAAAAGTTTCTGGGTATTAGAGAACAAAAAGGCTCAATCTGATGGTAATTTACCAATCCTGTTCAAGTTTCCATGTATTTACAGGGGAAAACTTTGGGCTATCCATTCTAGGTTTAGTGCATTGTGAAAGACAAAGAGAAAAAAAAAAGAAGAGATGACAGAATAGGTTCTGACCCATTGCAAAGCTCTCACAGGATCTTAAATGATTCCTTATAGTGTTCTGAACAGCTGAAGTAGGAAACTCTAATTACTTGTGTGGGGGAAAAGAGTGAAAATTCCAACAATAAGGGATGAATGCAGGTGTTAACATGTACTAACTGCTTTCCATTCATTTTCTCACTCAATCTTCACAACTATATGAGATAGGCATTATTATTATCCCATTTTGCAGATGAGAACATGAAGAGGGAGCTAGCCAAAGTCTTAAGAGTTGGTAAGAGAAACAAGGAAACACCTACTCAACTACCTCTTTAGATTTGTTTAAACCGTTTTCTGTCTATGCCTCATTCCATAGCTTGCTAATTTCTTCTCCATCTCCTCCTCCTCCCTCATCTCACTCAGTTACCTTCCAATCTCGTCTCTAGTAGGTTTTCCAGTTTTACCCACTCTGCTTTCTGTTCTTATATGAGGTTGATGGCTGGTCTTTCCTAACTTGTAGGTCTAACAGTCTTTTAGTCAAGTTCATAACAAAGAGTGCAACTCATCTGTTAAACGGAATTTATATGTAAAGGAGATGAGAGAAGAGGGATTTTGGGAGGTCTTCCAAGAATTAGCTATTTAAAAAGAAACAGAGGGGAGGGAGGGTAGGAAGAGGAGAGGGAGGGAGAAAAAGAGAGAGAGAGAGAGAGAGAGAGAGAGAGAGAGAGAGAGAGAGAGAGAGAGAGAATATGAACCTAATAGTGACAATGAGCACTGAAGCATATCTTTGCTTCATTAGCACCACTAGCAACACTTTCCCTCATTCCTTCAGTCTCTTGGCCTACACACATGCTCATGATTAGCTAATAGGGATCATCAGATGGAAAAGAGTAAAGTGACTACATCACTCTGGAGGGAATGATAGCTCTAATTTTCCTACAAAAAAAAAAAAAAAGGATACATTCAGAAAGAGGAGTAAAAACATTGTTTATAAAAGCAATGAGCTAAAC
The DNA here is from genome assembly GCA_004023965.1 of Spilogale gracilis. NCBI lineage: Eukaryota > Metazoa > Chordata > Mammalia > Carnivora > Mephitidae > Spilogale > Spilogale gracilis. Next base: position 31,862 of record PITA01017957.1, read on the forward strand.
TGAAATCCCTTAGTATAATTTACCAAGCAAAAACAGATTAACTCTCTCAATATGGACTATTAAAAAATACAGAGTTCTTTTACAGTAGGACTGTTCTGGTTTAATCTGGTAATACTGCTGAATACTGGGTTATCCCAGGCCATACAGTGCAGCAGACTATTTCATGTTCACATCTTTTTGGTTATTGTTAGCAGAGACTGAGTCAAGGGCATTGGGCCAGCATCATCTAGTGATGGCGGCAGAAGGGCTTTAGCCCCAGAGTCTCCATTAACCATGTCAAGCCACCCCAAGAAGCACTGCATCCTAATACAAACTATGTGCTTGCTTGGCAAATGCACCTTCCAGGCAAGAGCACCGACCACCACTCTTTCAACCCATTACTGCCTGTAGGGCCCTCCTGGGGAAAATGATTTGGGAAGTAGATGCTTCAAGACTGAAAGACAGTCATTCAGCCTTACGGTATGTCAGAGTTTGTCAGTAGCAGAAATAGGTCAACACCTGATTTCTATGGCTCCTTGTTCTTTTTTCTCCTTTGACTACATTGCTTACTTTGAACTAAAATTAAGATCTGATCTTCTATAATTTGAACTGTCATGACAGAACTTGTTCTCAGAGATCAAGACATGATTTTTTTAAAAATTTATTTGTTTATTTTAGAGAGAAAGAGAGCATGAGCAGAGTAGTGGAAGAGACTGAGGGAGAGGAGTAGGGAGAGAGGCAGACTGACTCCCTGCTGAGCACTGACATCTACAAGCGGCTCAGTCCCAGAACCCTGAGATCATGACCTTAGCTGAAATCAAGAGTCAGACGCTTAACCAACTGAGCCACCCAGGCATCCCAAGACTTGTCTTATTTAAGAGAACACTATAGTCGTAAAGAGCACTGTCTTTGGGGTCAAAGAGAACTAGGTTACAGTCCTTCTTCTGCTTCTTTGTAGCATGTGCCTTTGGGCAAGTTACTTAACTTCTCTGAGTTGTAGATTTTAAAATGCAGTATAACAAGGATCATAATATTCCCAACCATAATATTGCCTCTCATGGTGAGGACTGATGAGATAAAGTATATAAAGCCTGTAATAAATGTTGCTGTCATGATCACAACATTATCTAATCAAAATGAAAAGATTAGAGCTAACTAGAGAAAAACTGCATCCTTTTCATAGTTCATAACAGATACTTATCTGCAAATAGATTTCTAATTTAGATAAAAAGCTAGTTTGCTTGTTCTCAGTTAATTTAATACATTTTAGTAGTACATATTTGCTCTAGTGATTTGGACTTCAACCACCTCTTTCCAAGTGATGACTTAATGCAAGACTCTCCATGAAAATTGTCCTTTTCACTTAACTACAACCATAAGAGATGGTTCCCCTATAGTCTCTGATTTACAAAGAGTTTCAGAGACACCGTGTGAAGGGCCCAAATTTGCGAGAGTTGGGATTTGAACCTATGTCTTCTGATTCCACCGCTATTGCCTCAGGTTCTCTGAATATCAGAAAACTTACAACAGCAAGAGTTTTTGTAACCTTTGTGAGCTTTACTGATCACGCATATGTGTCAGTCACTCAGAAAGGTAAACTCAGAGCTCTCTAAAGCCACTATGAAGTACTACTCTTCCCATTTTATAGACTAGCAAAACTGAGGCAACAAGGAAATTAATTAAGGAACTTGCACAAAGTGACACAAGTAGTAGGCAGAAACCAGACCATTGCTCTCTAAAACCTGCACTATTAACCACCATGCCATAGAGAAGTCATGAATTACAAGACCCCTTTGGTCAGAAGGAAGGCAGCTGAGGATGGTTTTAAAGGCTTCATTGACACAGACTCTTATCTTTTCTCCTTTACCTTTCTTGCCCTGGATGAACTTTTAGCACCTTTTTTCATAGTTAACATGGCAGTGTATTTACCTGCCTTTGTACTATACTTCTCTTCTACAAAAATAGCAAGAGGCAAACCCACTAATACTAGAAGTGAGGAAGTAAAGGTGAAGATAAGGAACATTTTTCACTCCCACACAGTGAGATCTCAGTGGCAGTGGGGAGGGCACTCTTCATTCAATTCTGGGCTCCATGTTCCTCAGAAGGATCAAACAGAATTCCTCTAGGGCCTTTTCTGTCAATCAGGCAAACTCAGCTGAGTGATGGGATAAAAAGTCACTGGGATGATAATTCCTTCATTCTGATGCAACCAAACTTAATCTTAATGATTCAGAATCATCAACAAGCACAGACAGGAACGCGGAGCCCTCATAGCCAACTTCAGGCATCACAAAGTCTTACAAAAGGACTATGTTTCCCCCATAGGTGTGAAAGTAGAGCCTTCACTGTACACATCCAGACCAGACCCGGGGCAGTTACACAGATGCTAAGATTTCAGATTCATACTGCTTAGACCAGCTCCCAAGACGACAGAAGCTAGCATGTTTCTGGGCTTCCCAAAGAATTCTAGGTAGCTTAAAAGAGATTTAGAGGAGGGAGAGAATGAAGGTAACATTTTAGTCCAGCCCTAAATGTCTCCCCATAAGCACAAATTATTAGACCATATTGTCTCCATTCTCCAATTATACTTAAAATTTTTAAAGATATTATCTTCCTTATGCTAACCCTGTCAAGACTCTACTTGGATCCAAATTTTAACTTGCTGTATTCTCTTATAAACTTCTTATTCTCTTTCATCAGATTTGAGTTGATTAGAGCTAATAGCATTCTTCATAGTTGTTCTTCCCCTGCTAAGGGAATTCAGCATCATTGAAATTATTCTTAAATCTGAAAGCCCAGGAAGAAAAACGAAACTGAGCCATTTAACTTTTCCAGTAATATGAATATATTTAATCTAGAAATCACCATTAGTATGGGAAAGAAAACGACTTTTGGGGAAAAAAAAATCATGCTATTTTGTTCACAGTCTAAACTTTTACCATGCAAAGCACTTGCAAAGGTGTGTCACTGGGAGGTGGGCAGAAATGTGGAGGCTGAGGTCCCCCTCCAGAGCCAGATAATCAAAATCTGCATTTTCACAAGATCCCCAGGTGATTCATGAGCACATTAGAGTTCAGAAGCCCTGCTCTGTATTCTGAGTTCTCTGTATTGTGATCATAGTCATTGCATAGAAAGATAAGTACACCATTACAATTTCCCCTTCCATCTTGCTGGGAATTGCTTTCAGTTAGTTACCCAGCACTTCCTGGAAGAAATTACAATTGAGCCCAAACTTTCAGAATGCTTCAAGTGTTCCCACATTTGGATCAAGTCTAAGAACTCTTCCAAACATGGACACCAACCAGATTTAGAGAGGTAAGAGAATGTAGTTACCTGGGCCAAGTGCTGATTTCTCAGTCTCCAAGTGGAACTAAGAGATGCAGAATATACAAGTCAGAAAGAACCCACAGAAAATATGCTAGCAGAATGGCTCCCCAAAGATACCCATGTTCTAATTCCTGTCACTTATGTATGTGAAATTACATGGTGAACAGATTTTGCAGATATAATTAAGGTTATAGATCCTAAATAGGGAGATTATCCTGGATGGTCTGAAGGGACCAGTCTAATCACATGAGACCTTACAAGCAGAGAATGTTCTTTGTCTGGGGGTGGGCGAGATGAGGCAGAAGGAAAAGTCAGAGATATGGAGCTTGAGAAGGATTTGAGTTACCACTGATAGACTATGAGTACTCAGATGAGGAATGCAAGAACAGAGAAATCAGCCAAACCCACCAGATTTCTGACCCGCAGGTCTCTGAGATAATAAATTCACATGTCTAAAGACACTAGTAGTAATTTTTTTTTGGCCACAATGAAAAGCTAATACAAAAATGATTAAATACAAACCCAAGGAAGTAACTGAACAGAATTATTTCAAGATAGAAATGACACGTAGAAGTTATGTTTAACAAAATTCTGCCATATTGGGAAGGCTAGAGGTGATAATAAACACACTTTTTTGACCTTCATGAGTCAATTTTGTCAGTGGACTATGAAGCATGCCCATTAACAGTGTTGATTCAGCTTCCTAATCAAATACTTACCAATTAACAGCATAATTCTTCTCATAGTAAAAGATTAGGCCAAATTATGATGCTATTATCACTGATGAATGAAAACATCCCCTCACAGCAGGAAGGTTGGCACCATCATACTTATTTGCCATGGTGACCAGGCTATGTAATTCAGGAGTGGCAGCAATAGTTGTGAGTGAGCTGTAGTTCACAGAACCAGCATCCTAAAGTATCAGCAAACTCCCCCTGTAAATGGTCACCTAGTATATCTACTTTAAGCTTCATGGACCTAATGGTCTCTTTTGCAATTCCTCAATTCTGCCAGTGTAATGTGAAAGAAGTCACAGACAATATGTAAATGAATGAGGCCATGATCCAACAAAACTTTACTGACACCAAAACTCGAATTCATAGAATTTTCCTAGGTTATGAAATATTATTCTTCTTTTAATTCTTCAGTGCTTCAAAAATGTGAAAACTATCCTAGGCTTGGGGACCATATAATAACAGGCAGTGGGTTGGAATTAGCTGACCCTTGACTAAAATTAAGGCTGTTCTTGGAAAGGAGGTACCAGCACAAAGCTCAAGACCGGGATGGACTGACAACTCCTTCAGGACATTCTGAATAATCTGGAAGTCAATTCAATAGGAAAATCCATTTTTTGAAAGAATGAAGTATTCATTTGTCAGAATTACACCTTGCCAAAGAAAAGTTGTTCATGTATTGATATTAAAGTCTGATGATTTAACAATTCAATGACAATGCTGTTATAGGTTGAAATATGTCCCCCTGGTCCTCTCCCCCGCCAGCGAAAAAAAAGATAATGTTAAAGTCTTAACCCCTAGTATCTCAGAATATGACCTTACTTGAAAATAGGGTCTTTACAGATGTAATCAAGTTAAGATGAGGTCTTAGGGTGGCCCCTAATTCAATATGACTAGTGTCCTTATAAAAAGAAGAAATTTGGACACAGACCTGCACACAGGGAATATGCCACATGAAGATGAGGGCAGAAATCAGGGTAATGCAGAAGACAAAGAACACCAGGATTGCCAGCAAACCACCAGAAGCTAGGAGAGAGACCGAACAGATGTCTACCTTCACAACCTCAGAAGGAACCAATATTGCTGACATCTTGATTTAGGGCTTCTAGCCTCCAGAACTATGAGACAATCTATTTCTGTTGTTTCAGCATCCAGTCTGTAATACTTTGGTTAAGAACAACCCTAGGATAAATGTCTTTCTTCCTTTCAGAGGGGTGGTCTCTATGTATCTTCCTTCCCCTCATTTGCCAAAATAACTGCACATTGGTAGAAAGGGGAAATGCTAACAAATCAGGTAGTACAGGCGATTGGCTACACATCTGCACTGTTAAAAAGAGCATTTCCCTTTTATTTGTTGTGTTGAAAAAAATCAGCGTTAGTGAGGTCAAGTCAGTAGTTGGAAATTCATACATGCTATCTATCAGTGCCTGGCTAACAGAGAGTGGCAGTTTGATTAACATGTACTAAATGGAGAAACGAAATATCAACTGCACCAAATGTGTAAAACTGAAGACCTGTAGAGTTGGAGTAGGGCGAAAGGAAAAAGAAAAAAAATTCTATGGTTTATTAACTTCCTATCCTGTTATATCTCTCCATCTATGTTAATTATGTGAATTTTATTACATACAGCACAGGACAGCTTACTTGAAGATTAAATTCTTATAACTATCATAACTAGTAGTATGGGGATAAATGCTTAATCACCAGCCCTTGGGGAGAAGAGGTCTGGTTTCTCATATTTGTCAGTTTCTGTGGCAGAACTATCTCCGCCACAGTTGATTCTGAATTAGTAGTGTTATTTCACTGAACACTTAGTAGGATCATTTCTCACTAGTTGATACCAATCAGGTCCAGAATACAACTGGTTATATATAACAATATTACTTATAAAATTGTACATTTGATAGATACTCATGCTTCAAATGGATTAGCTTGCTAGCACCGCTAGGGTAAGTTAGCACTTTGGTACTGGAAGTGATTCCACAGTTTCTAGACACTGTGCTGCCTCTAACTAGCTGTGTGACACTAAGAAAGGGACTTATCTCTGTAGGCCTCAGTTTTCTCATCTGTGCTTTTATTCAAGTATGTTCCCATTCTCTAAGCCACTGTAAGCTGAGAGAAGGCAGAGGCTTGGTCCCTTGTTCACGGTTAGCCTCAGTGGCTACTACAATGCCTGGCTTAGGAGGCTCTGACCGTGTCCCTCTTGAATTCTTGCATGACCAGAGCCATTCTCTTCTGGTGATAGCACTCTCATTTTCTTTGAAGAACTTCTTATCTTCTGCTTTTAATTCACGTGATTGAAGTGAAATGTATTCCTTTCCTGCCTCAAAATTGTGCACGTGAGTCAGGCCTGGCCACTCAGTGCATCACAATTCCCTTGTCATACCAGCTGCTACACTTGGCCTCGGGACTGGCATGTGACTCAAACAGAACCAAGGCAGCTCAGTATTGTGTTGTTATCATTATCATCACTTTTATTTAGGGATTCCCAGAAAGAGGAATTTATTTTTCACTGGGATTGCTGAGAGGATATTTTGTAAGCCTGCAGTTTCTGGATGCCACAGAACTCCAACGAAGGGAGAGCCTGCCTAAAACTGACGAACACAGAATTGAGATTAATTCTGGTAGTATTAGTGCCCCTAAATTAGGAGTTACTAACCACTAGGAATCTATTCCTCCTATCAGTGGGACTCTTCCCACTGTTAACATCAGAACCTTCTCTATGGTGTTTCTTTGAGTACCAGTTTCAATTTATTCTTCAGAAGTCCTGGATTTATCCTACCTAGATTTACCATATCTGACTCCTCCTTATGTCAGCACTGTTAGGTGGCATAATGCTTCAGATGTCTTCATGTTTTTAGCCTTGGTAACAATGGCTTTGACTCTCCTCAGTTACAATACCTTGTAGAGTTGCACAGGGCTCAGAAAGACCATACAACAGTGCCTGTGTGCAGGGAGTAAGGTTAGGCCTGTTCACAAACATTGACCCTAAGTGAAATCCACCAATTCCGAATATCAGCTATATCTAAGGAGAAAAGGAGAAATGCAGAGGTGAGAACTTCCCTACCTTGAAAGCTACCTCTCCAGGCACTGAAGAGACACATTTATTAGCATGAGTTCTCTTGAGATACCAATCTCAAGAATCAATCCTCCAGAAACTCCTAAAACGTGTGATTTTGATACCTGGTTAGCATTTCCTTCCTGGGAGAAACCTGCTAACTTGCTAAACCACTGTGAAAAGGAGGGCTTCAGATAAGGTCAGCCACTCCTCCAGTGTACAGCACACACACGCCCCAACAGGGACACAACTCACAGAATCCAGGACAATGCGGTTAGTCCTGCTACAACGTTACACATGGTTTCTAAAGATCACCCTGCTCTGCAAAATCACGCAGTAAAAACTCCAGGGCTCGGGAGAAAGCTAGAGGCTCGCAAACTCTGTCAGTGAAACATCAGGGAAAAAGGCACCCAATAAAAACAGGAGCAGAGCTTTATACGTTAAATGGTTCAGAAATACACAAATACTGTAATAAATAGAACACTTTATCCTAAAACGACCTGGAATTTGCTAATGGAAGTGGGCTTTGGAAGGACTGCAGCTTGTGAATTACTGGGAAGGGGTGGGAGGAAGGTGATGTGAACACAGAAGGAAAGCGGGAACCCCACAGATGGGTATGTGTGGCTCCCAACACACAGGGAACTGAAGTAGCCTTAAAAAAAAAAAGGCAAATGTGAGAGATGATGTAGCCTGGTTTGTGCACTCCTGAATAGTCCCTCTCAGCTGGGCGCAATGTTATGCATTCATCGTGGAAAAAATCACACAGAAGGAAACAAAACATTCTGTTACACTCACATCGTTCCCTAATGCATCAACCGTGTTTTCTAAATAAGTAGGCAGCAGGGGCACCTGGCTGGCTCAGTTGGTTAAGCTTCTGCCTTCGGCTCCGGTCATGATTCCAGGATCCTAGGATCGAGTCCTGTATCAGGCTCCCTGATCAGTAGGAAGCCTGCTTCTCCCTCTCCCACTCCCCCAGTTTGTGCTCTCTCTTTCTCTCTATCAAATAAAAACAAAATCTTTAAAAAATAGTAAAATAAATAAATAAATAAATAAATAAATAAATAGCAGAACTGATGTGCCTGCTTTTTGACTCTATTATTTTCTCCTGAATTGAGATTAGAGACAAGGTTGTCTATGATATACAATACAATATAATTAGAGGTACAGAAAAATCCAAAATTAATACCTCCAGAAGGTGTTTTTGGGATCTGTTAGTCATTAGGCTAAATATCTCCTGCTCCTTCTCTTTACTCCTTAGTGACCTCTACACTTAGCACTTGGGATTCTCATATTTTTTCATTCTCCTCTGCATGAAAGTCTGCTTTCATGCAAAAGTGTGATAGACTTATTCTTACTGAAGTGTATGTGACTGAAAAGGTTAAAGGAGAAGGAACAATTTTATAGCAATCAAAACTTCAAGGTAAAGGAATCCAGCATGTATTTTCAGATGTTAGGCATTATCAAACAGATAGGAACACTACTACTAGAGGTAAAACTAGAGGTCTTGTAAATAGTTCATAAATAGCACACAGTGGTCATCTGCTCTGAACGGCCCTCAGTGCCCCATTTATCCTGGTATTTAAGGAGTGCCTGTGGCATCAGAAAATGCATCTCTCTATTCTGGTTTCTCCTTTCACTAGTTGTGTAAGAGTGTTGTTCAGGGCCCATACCATCACCCTCAAATATTTTTCATAGGGTTGTTATGAGAAACAAATAGAAGAACATAGTTTCTGTGATCATGCTTGCCATGTTCTCAGGAGGCAGCATGCGTGACAGCTGAGGGCACCAGCTCTCCAATCAGAATGTCTGGACATGTCTTAAGCGCACCCCTCCCTCTTTGTTGGAACTTGGGTATGTCTCTTATGCTCCCAATGTTGCATTTCTTCATCCATACAATGTGGACAAGTGATCCTTTTAAGAAAACATAATTAAATACTTATCAGAGTGCTCAGCACACGGTCTAGACAGAGCTAGTGCTCAATACGTGTTATTAATAACAATAATAGGAATTCAAAGAGAGCTAGCTCTATGGACACCCTCTGTACACAATACAAATGTCTGTCATTTAACTGTGTGCAACACATCTATATGTAAGCTTCCCAAACGTGCTTGGAATGTGATGGATTACCTCTCAATTTAAAAAGACGCTTAAGTTCATTCTATAAAACGTGGCCCTGGGTTTGTGATTTGCTGACAAAGCACAGGTTCCTGGGGACCCAAAAGAGTAGTAGTACTAAAGTGCTGGCCAGATGACCTAGGGTGGGCTGTGGCCTGTGTTCCCTGTGCATTCTGGGGCTGCACGAAAAGCCAGGGGTCTTGTGTAGATATTCCAGCTAAGCCCTCTCCTTAGTTCTCTGGCCCTGACACCAGAACTAATTAATATTCATGCCACATTAATAAATGTGACTTCAATCTTCTGAATGAATTCCAGGTTTTCTTTTGGGTGGTAGTCTTTCTATAGAAATAGAATCGCTAGGCTGATTTTGAAATTGCTTTTTTATTCTGGTGACATTTGGCAGTTTTGCGTTTAAGCTTTTAAGTATCTTGTTTTTAAAATGATTACATGTACTGTGTGAGGGCATTCTCAGGGCCCTGCAAAGTTCTGATTCTGAAGTGGAAGTCCACACAGAACGCTTTCTCTGCAGCTAGACAATGCTATCCCCGCATTCTTTCCTTGAATAGAATCGCCTGGTGAAAGACCTCTCCTCCCCTCCATGGCCTTGACATCGGCAACGCCATTTTATGCCCGAGAGACCCCCCCCCCCAAAGCCAAGGCAGCCACAGCTGCAGGGCCGATTAGATAAACAGGATGTTCTTGCAAGACAGCCTGGGCCCCAGGGCAAACAGGACGTGGGCAATGAACTCCCCCACTCGACACAACCGTCCGATTT